>APFE031137159.1:4747-163971 GCA_000404065.3 Pinus taeda | reverse complement strand
ATATAATAATAATAATAATAATGGTTTAGATGTGAAAACCAGACTCTGGCACACTCTAACCCAGAATTCCTACTTGAAAACCAATTCTTTGGCTGGTAAGAATTCCTTGTTCTTTTTGTTTCTTGTTGATTCATCGATTTAATAATGACTTGAGGACAAGTCAAAGCTTCAGTGAGGGAGAAGCATCAGCATTTTTGTTTTTTTATCTCATCTCCTCACTGCAAATTTTCAAAGAGTTTATCTCTTATTTGTAAATTCTCAAAGAAGTTTGTTTCAGCACTTCAGTACTTCAATAAAGAAGTTTTTTTTGTCTTTGTTCTAATCAGAGGGACCTGTTTTAAGCACTATGCAGTGGGACCTGTTCAGAAGACCATGATACTAGCACCAACAATAGAGGGATATGTTCAACAAACATAAAAGGGACTTGTTAGAGACTGCTATCTCAAGCTACTTCAGCAAAGCTTCAACAAAGTTTCAACAAAGATCCAAAGGTTGCTTGTCACTGAGGCTCCATCAAACATCAAAGATTAAGGAAGCTGCACACATATAGTTCTTTTC
The DNA here is from genome assembly GCA_000404065.3 of Pinus taeda. NCBI lineage: Eukaryota > Viridiplantae > Streptophyta > Pinopsida > Pinales > Pinaceae > Pinus > Pinus taeda. The sequence goes on along the minus strand of APFE031137159.1, from coordinate 163,413 downwards.
TAGATTTCAAAGAGGCTGCACAAACATTCTCCAGATCTCAGAGGGACATGTTGCATCCAAATTCATCTCAGAGGGACCTGTTACGGATAACAAAGATTAGTCATATCTGAACAAGAAATCCTACCTATGCATGCCAACTCAACTCTTGATCAACCAATAAAAGTGTAAAGTATTGTTATCATTTTTATTTTTAACATTTAAATTATTAGATTAATTTATTGTTAAATGTGATGACTGTAACTGCTTATGATCAATTTCAAAAACACCCATGTATCCACCACTCTTGTCATATTCCTAATTCCTACCATTTCCCAACACTCTAGCCTATCCCCATACTTCTCCTACGATTTTTAATCCTCTATTCTACCACCCTCCCAGTCTTGTTATTCACTCCCCATCGGCCATCAAACCTTACTTTCGGTCCAACATCTCCTTAGTCAGCCAAGAACCAATGAGCAAGGTACAGGTGGTGAACTATTGGGAAGCCAAATGTTATATGGTTTCATGCATTAATTTTGAATCGACCAACTTATAACATGATCGCTCGACCAAGTCAACTGATGCAAGCGACTATCCGTTATTACACTCCAATACTTCATACATGCTCGTAGCATTCTCATGATAGTATTCACACAACCCAGTACAGATACTCCTCTGTCATTGGACTATGAATATGCTCTGTTATTATTACATTGAATTGGGTCGAGTCAGTTGTTAAAATTCTATTTCATTCTTAGTTGTAGAAAGGGTGTTCCACATTAGATTTTCAAAGTGTTGTGATTTCAAAAACGGAGGTCGAGAACACCAAGTGCTATGAAAGGAAAGCACAGTATTTGGGCTCACAAATTTCCACCTCCGCCATAATTCAAGGCCAGTCATTCGGTCATTGCTCAAGCCACTAAAGGAGCTGATTGCGAAGAACAGAGGACGCCACCAGGTCAGTTGTGTGAAGCGAAAAGCAAAGGTAACAAACCAAAATACCCTTGTTCAATTAATAAGCATAAACGAAGAGGGTTAGAGCAAGAGTTCTCTGTCAAAATGACTAATAGAGTAGAGCCAAACACATTTGATAGTTCTCAGTACCACGATGACTGCATTGAAATTTTAAGAGAGAAACAGTGGCTACCCTTCTTGGAAAAGTTTAATGGAAGCAACGAGGAAGTGACTAAACAGTTTGCCTTTACATTTAATGGGGAGAAAGCACTAATAGGTAATTTCTCATTTAGAGTCTCAGAAGACACTATAGCACAGTCCTTGGGGATCAGCTCAGAAGGAGAGAAGTACTTCAAAACTAAACAATTCAAAGAGAAATCATGGACCTAGTTCATGTCCAGGTCGAGGGTTTCATCCGTTAACTAGAAGAAGGGTGTCCCAAGGAGCTAGTTGATGCATCCATGGGACGAGATGGTGTATATCATCCAAAATTTTGTTACATGTGAGGGTCGATATAGCATAGTCTATTTGTACCATATTAAACTTTTGTTACATTTAAAGGGGCAGTGCACTATTAGTTTACCATATTTCCTCTTGCAAAGCTTGACCAAGATGTCAAAGACTATCCAGAAGCAAAAAGGTAATGAGGACAAAAGTTTATATCACTTTGGGTTAATTAATATTCTCATTGAATTTGAAGTGCAGAAAAGGGGCAAGACATGGAAGGAATTCCTGGTTGCCAATCAAATCAAAGATGGAGAGGATGAGCAAGAGCAGCAAGAGCACTTAGGATATATTCTTGACATTGATGAAGAGATTCTTGTGCATAAATCAAGCAATGTCCCTCCATCCAGTAGCAGTGTGAGGACGAGAAATATGAGACAAGAGGCTACCCAGAAAATGGAGCAAGATAAATTTTTCACTACCTATACAAGAAGATCGAGGAGAACAAAAAAGAGCCAGCCACAAGAAGATCAACCCGAATCAAATGCACATGCACTGATGGACATCGAGAGCAGTGCTCACTCACAGCATGGAAAAGAAGCCGAAATAGAGGTTGAGAGCAACAATAGGCAAGGAAACGAGTCACCACCTGCAACTAAGAAACAAAGGAGGCTGGAAAAGCAAATTGAAAGATTAAAAGAAGAACTGATGGAGGCCAACATGCTGGAAAAATTTATTAAGAGGGAGAACGAGATGTTAAAAATTCAGAGTAAGAAAACCCAACAGAAGAATGAGAAGCTTAAGGAGCAAATTAAAGAGCTCAAGGCTGAACAGACTAACATTTGCAACTGGGAAACTAAGTGGTATACCCAAAAGAAAGCCCTCAAGGAGAAATACAAGAGTTTGAAGCATGAGCTCCACATCCAGAAGGAAGCCCAAGCTAAAAAGAACATAGATGCATTGTTAAAGGCAGTAGAGGTATAGGTAGGGACAGAGTATAGGGGCAGCACATCAGGCTTAGCATGAAGACATGCTAAGACATTAAGCTTGGGGAAGATGTTGGTACCATTCCATTGCCCTCTTTTTCTTCTAAAAACATCATCATTTGTCTATCTTTTCCCTCCATAGACCCCTTTACATCCATCGAAATTGATTAGTTAATAGCATTATAGTTGTTAGTTTGCATTAAAGTTAATTTATGAATTTTTATGTTAGAAATTAGGAATTTTTAGCAAAAAGGTTACAGGAAGACATAACATCCTGTAAATGGTTTATCATCTGACACGTGGCATGATAAGAAAGCCAAAGCAATGGATAGGAACGAGCTCCTGAATGTACATGCATGGAGAAAAATCGATTTTACAGTAGATCAAAAGCTCCTAGTTATGCGGTCAACGCTGGGTCAAACCCCAGCCTTTTGGTTACAAAGGTAGTAAAAGCCATAGTTTCCAAACCGGTTTCGTTTTGTATTTTTTTAGAAATTGGTTCATATTAGAATGACCAAAAATAACTCCACTGTAAAAGCAGAAACATCTGCTTAATGAATGTGCATTCAATTCAGATAGGAAGGTAGATAAAGACTCTGTATTATTTTTGTTTCAGAGACAAGTTACGATTATCTCTGTGTATTTTTTTGAGAACCGAACTCATATATGTGATTGCAATCTTCAGCGTTTGAATATAATTACGATTTTACTCCAGCATTGTCTATGCATTAATACTCTCGTTGCTTGAGTTCATTCCAGTGTACCACTGAAACGTGGACAGCCCCTGTGTGGATTGGTATACTATTCATTTCGTTTCCATAGTTTTTGAATTGACATAGAACGCATACTGTTTAATGTTATTTCCATAGATTTTGAATTTACATAGAATACATACTGTTTAATGTTATTTCCATGCTCATGATTTTGTCAATTCAATTACGATTTCTCACAAATGGTATTTATGGTGATCGCTTGAAGATATTATCATTAGATCATTGTACCAGGTCGTGTAAGAGATTTGATCCAGCGTTATATTTTAAAGCATCTCCATAGACTCTGTTTGTTTATGTATTTAAAGTTCAGTGTGTTTTTGATTTCTTTATGAATGCTTCAGTGTTAACTAGACATAGCTTTTGTGCACAGCATCCTTGTAAGGGGATTAAAATCTGAGTCTAGCCATACTCTGTATCCTTAGGATAGTTAGATAACCTAGGTGATCTGAGTGTTAAGGTGAGGGGAAACATATCTCAACCTTCTGTAAAGAAGTATTGTCGCATATCACAACAAACACTTAGTTAGGAATTCTTTATGTCTATAGATTTTAGACGTATGCCTCGAAGTTTACTAACCCAGGTCGATAATAAATCTAGTCTAATCTAGCACCCTAGATTGGCCACTACAGTGGGTTATCTATATATTATATATATATAATATATATATATATATATATATATATATATTATATATATATATATATATATTATATATATATATATAGATAATGGTTTTCAGCTATAGTTTTGTATATAATAACACAAAATGGATTTTGCGGCTAGATTTTAGTGTTATAACAAAGTGGAATGCAGCTAGATTTTTACAAAGGAAAATGGAATATGGGTATCGGCTAGAGTTAGAATGTGGGTGAATGTGGTTAGAGTAGGAATGAGTATGCGCCTAGAGTTAGAAAGTGGATTATAGCCAGAGTTGGGTTTATGAGTAATGAATGGTAAAAACAAAGAATGTAAGGGATGGGTTTTAGAGAATGTGGGGATTTCTCCAAAACAATTAGAATAGACCTATCCTTCCTTCTTTGATCTTTGAATGTAAAGCACAATAACCTCTTTCAGAAAAATAGCAGATAGATGCAAAGATCAGTGGTGGAAAACCTTGACAAATAAAAATAAACTTATTCTAATGAGTTATCATGGATAACATCAGCTCCAATGGGGATATTTCACCCCTGTGGTGCAACAAAGAACTAGCAGACTAGTTGCCTCTGATGAGCCTCAGTATTGCAACAAGAATGTTGCAACTCCCAAGGCTACTGAATTTAATTATCAACCCAGGGTTCATAAAAACTTAAGAGGTATCGGTACTATATGTGCAGCATACAATGTGTCCTCCCTTTTCTTTCATGATGTAATGGAGTGCATGTACTGAAGTCAAATCCTAAACTAATTGCAGAAAATGAAATGTTTGAAATGGAACCTTAACCTATTGCGAGAAAGAAAGTACAAGGAAAGAAACCTATTCTAATTGCATAAAGATCATGAAATAAATGTAAAAGAAACCTAGCTTAACACTATTTATCACATGTGATGATTTAAGCTAACCGAGCATGAAATCTGATCTAGATAGTACTAACTGATGTGTGCATGTGTAAATATAAAAGAACTCATTTTTTAAATATTTTTGCTTTATAAATGAAAATGCTAATCTTTCCTTAATCTTTGGTGGGGGCGAGAAGTGTGGAGAAAGAGGGTTAAAATGGTCTTGATGGCATGGAGGTCAAGTAGAGGCCTAATCCCAGCTTCAATGATGGTTTTTCTCAATTCGAGCTCAAAACAGGCTTTCCTACAGGATGCTACAGTGACTTCCTACAGGATCCCCTGATTTACTACAGGATGTTACATATTTACTATCTGAAATTATAATTCCTCGAATGACCAAGAAAATCAAATCCAATTGGATGGGAAATTTTTTTTTATTAACTAGGATGTCTTGGGTCCCCATTCCAAGTGGAATCAATAAAAGAGACCTCTGTTAACCCATGCTAAAAATAGAAAAACATTACTAGTTGAAAATCTAGAAATTCGAGAACTATTGAGATAGTAAATCTAAAAAATGCCTAACCTAATCAAGTGCAAATGCAATGGGGTAATCTTTGTTATGAACTAGAATGTTTTTGTGATCTAATGCAAGTATAACCAACTCGATTGAAGCTCATTAGCATGCTATACAAAATAGCATAAATTTACTGTTCTTTGCCACAGAGTTCCAGAAATCTAGATTTGAGAATAAGAAGACTAATCCAAGCATCTCATTGATTACTATTAAATTCTAAATATTTTCCAAGGATGAAATAATTATTGTGATCCTGCAAAAGAACTTACATTAACCATTTAACTCAATCCTACAATAAGAAATCATTAATACTAAATGCATAAGTAGAAATAAATAAAAACAAGAGATGCATGTGAATAAGAAGTGAAAAGAAGGAAAGAAAATGATACAAAAGGGCTCTGAGGCTCCTGGGATGGCCAAGCCCAAGGAAAGTGAGATACCTATGGAGGAGAACAAGATTTAGAGGCTGAACATGACACCAATCTTCATTATTTTCATCGATACAATTACATCCCTGCAATAAAATATAATGGAGCTGCAAAAATACAAGTTCTCTCCACAATAACACTAATGAAAATCTCCCCCTAGAGGAAAATTCGACTTGGTACTTATACAAAATGATTAGGTATCATTCCCCATGAATGGAGAAAGCTTTCCCCACTAAAATGCCTTGCTTAGTGGATCTGGTCCCCAATACTAGGAATCTGCATTAAATGTCAGGGAACACATTCCTAGATTTTCTCAATCATTGGAGTTCCACAATCTATGCCATAATTCGATAATATCTTGTTGACTTATTATTTATTATTGATCCTCCTGTATTAGGGAGAAAGTCCCTAAATTATCTCTTCCTGCAAATCTTCATAATCTGCCCAATATTCTCATAATATTCCACAAAAATAAATAATATTAGGCACAAATATCCAATTATTCATAAACCTTCCTAATGAATATATCGAAGTTAAAAATACATTATCTGATCCAGAAAGAGAGGTTTATTGTGATGAAGGATGGTCATAGGCCATTATTTATGTTTTAATTTAGAGGCATGTGCCTTAATTTATGTTTAATTTAGAGGTACATCATACCCCCCTGTTGAAAGTGTTGCTCATCCTCTAAGCAACTTAGTGACCTTATTGTGCCTCATCCATGGCCCTCATGGCCTCTTTATTGTGCATTAATAATTTTGGCTACAAGTTCTGGAAAGATAAGCCCAAAAAAATATTTGTGCAAAGAAAAAACATTGTTTCTTGAGACCATTAACTTGCCTTCTTCCCTTGATTCAAGATGGTTTCTTCAATATTTTTTCAGTTTGGCAAGGTATTCTACACCCTTATCAACCTTTTGCTACTTTGTTCTGCCATTTGGACACCTCTAACACCTTCAAAATGCATTTAGATGAGAACTAGGACATCCTATAGTAATTCCTGTCAAAACTACAGGAAACCCTTTTTTAGCATAAATTATATTTTGAACCTAGGATAGGCTCTCAACTTAACTCCCATGCCTTTTTCCCATTTTAGGCCTTGGAAAAAAGCTAGAAAGAGATTGGAGACCTCTTGGAAAACATATTTTCATCACTGTAGTTTGTGGTTTGTTTTGATGGCGAATGCCTAATTTCCTTTTGTTGCCTTCTTCTTCTCTCTTGTGCCCTAGATGGTTGCCTAATGGCCTTAGAGTTCTCTGTTTTGATTAGGTCTCTCTTAAGCTCTAGCATCTTGGGGTTTAGCATAATTTGTTCATTTCTTCCTTCTTGTAGTAACATTTTCCCTTATTGCAGTAGTCATTCCTCCACTTTTAGGGTCTTCTAACTGTATGCGAGTGATGAGAAATGATGAAGAGGGATTGGATGATGATGGTAGGGCTCAAAGGGAGTAGTGTAGGTTTGTGAAAATGGAGAGGATGCTCTGTTTGTTTTTTCAAGAATGAAATGGGATGGATCAATGATGAATAGATATTGAATATGAAGTGGGTGGAGGGCTTGGAGTGTTGTACTGACTTTGCCTTTGCAAAAATTTCCTTTTTTAACTGTTGTCCTCATTCCTTAAAAGCATCACCCTTCATAATTTGAATTTTCAATATTGCATGAGTGAAGAAGTGAGCTGCAATTAACTAGTTGAAGGCGGTTGAGACTGCTGACCAATCCTTAGCTTATAAAACCTCATCTCTTATGTATTGACAACAAATTTCTAACTATAATATGCTCAAGAGAAGAGGTCAAGAATATTGCATACCTATCCCTACCTAATGGCCTTCTGATAGATGATGTTTGTTGGAGAGTGAAATCCTTTCTTGCATTTGTTGCATGTGTTTTTCACTTTTTTTTCTCTGATGTTGTTCCTTGATGTGCAGGTACTCGATGGTGATGTTGATGAATCCTCATTGTGCTCGTGGGTTCCCTCTTGTTAAATCCCCTTGTCATGTTTCTTTGATGGATGTGGAGGGTTGTATATGTCTCCTTATCACTGTTTGATGAACCCAACTTCTGTTTTTCCCTTTAAAACTTCTCATTGCCAATCCTGTAGGTGTTGTTCAATATCCTGTAGGATCCTATAGGTTTTCAGGGAATCATGTAGGTTTACATGATAGGCTTTGTAGACGACCTTTTTTGTCCATATCTACCAAACAGTAGAATGGATTGACCTGAGAATTTTTTTATCATGTTGGCATCATCATTATGCAACTCCAATAAAAGTATTTGGTTAATGGATGCAAGGATCTCGAAAAAAACTAAAAATGGCTGAAGGTGATGGAGGCTGATTTCTTAGAAACTGTGCACTAAAATTTTCTAAAATTTCTTAAGCATGTTACCATCATCCATATGAATCTCCCCATGAAACAAATTTTTAAATGGATGTACATATATCGAGAAAATGCAAAAATGGTTGTAGGTGATGGAAGCTGATTTCTCAAAAACTGTGCACTGGAATTTGTTGCAATTGATTGAGCATGTTACCATCATTGATATGCATCTCTCCTTGAAACATCTTGGCAAATGGATGCATGGTTTTCAATTTATGGCAAAAAAAAAATTATGCTCTATGTATTTTTGTATCTTGTAGTAAAATAAAGCCTTCCTGTAGTGTTTTGAGACAACAAGGAAAATTAGTGGTAGAAGCTTGGGAATGATGAGTGGATGGAGGAAATATATGAGGGTGATGGATTGGCATGGCCTTGGCCTTGTTGGAGCATTTGGGCAAAGGAGGAGGAAGTCAAAATTTGACTTCTTTTGACTAGGTTTGACCTATTTTTTCTTTCTTTGGTAGCAACTTGTTTCTGTTCGTTGTAGATGTTGGAGAGCACCTACATTCATCAAAGAGATACATGGAGCAAGGATTCTTTTATTTTTTTTCTTTCTTTTTACTTCTAGGCATCCTATCCGCCTCAAGGAGGTTTTCAACTAGTAGGTCTACCTAGGCACCTCAAAGGAGGTTTTCACCTAGGATCTTTTGTTTTTTCCTCTGTTTTTCTTTTTTCCCAACCCATCGATCACCTCATGGAGGTTTTCAATCAATGAGCCAATATGAGGCACCTCAACGGAGGTTTTCTCCTGAGATTTTTTTTTTTTTCTCTTAGTTTTAATTTTTTTTTTTTTTTTTTTTTAACCTACTCTACTTGAAAAACAAAATCACTTTCAAGTGTAAGAATACTTCCAATGGAGCCATATGCACATCAAGATGACAGAAAAAATGATGTGTAGACTTGAAATGTATGCTTTGACATGTACCTAGATTTCAAAGACCAAATGATTTGACCTTGAAAGGATCAAGCATAGTTGAAGAAGAGAGTGATGCTCCATCTTGTTAATGTTCTAGAACCAAACCTCAATATAACTTTGATGTCCTTGGTTTTATTGCTTATCTGGATCATTCTTCATGTCTTCTTCTACCATGACCTTCAAATCTTATTCTTTTTTCTGATTGTCATCTTGAATACATGGAGGATTTGATGGTAACCATGAGGGAGCTCTCTCGATCTTTGATTTTGATGCCTTCTCTTCATCAAGTGCATCCCATGATTCTGCAGTCTTCTCATTTGAATCTTCTTCTTCTAGATGTAGTCCTTCAATGATATCAAGATAATCTCTTTTTTGCAATACTCTTCCTAGCTATGGTGAATACCATTGATCTCAAGAGGACATGTTTCAAAGTGTTGTACCTCAGCATTATAAGTGGGTTGAGCTACTTCAATGTGTGGGTTTGGAAATGGTGGTACAGGTAATTGAGTGGGAGTGTATATTTGAGATGGATGTGGTTGGGATTGTGGTTTTGGTGGAGGTGAATGATTGGGATAACATGGAGTTGGATATGGAGGATATTGAGGAAAATATTGAGGATATTATGGATGGCTCCCATAAGTTCCTTGCCAACCTTGTTGCCAAGATTGATTTTGGAGTTGAGATGGCCAATGTTGCCAAGGAAAAGGTGTGTTCCAATTACTTTGAGGTGGATATGCATAACCTTGAAATTGTGAATTAGGCTCTTGTATCATATCCAGCTGAATAGGCTACCATTTTCCTCTTGGAGCTACATAACATTGTTGCATTGGCAATTGACTTGCTCCAATGTCCTCTTGGTGAAATTCCTTCAACCTTGGTAATGAGGAGGAACATTTAACATCATGTGATTCTGCATGGAAAACACAAATATCATCATCTTTTTTGTATTCTTAACATTTCTATTTGTTTGGTTAGATTGCTAATAATTTTTGTTTTAAAGTTATCAAGCAAATTTCCAAGTTTAGCTCGACTTATTGATCTTGATGTTGATTTACTTACTCTTGCCCTTCCTCTTGATATATGTTTTCATGTTTCACAAATTTCTTCAAATGATAGTTGGTATACATCACCTTTACTAATGAGATCAATAATATCGATCCACTCATCCCTAATTGTTCTAAGTAAGAGGGTTTTTAGTGTGTCAGATCTTAAATGATGTAGTTTTTCCCTCTTAACATTATACATGAACCTCTCTATTAAATCTTCAAGACTCTCATATTCTCTTTGATTCATTCTAAAGATTTCTTACTTAAGATCATGATCTTTATATTTTTCTAGAAATATCTTTTGCATATCATTCCATGATCTTATTGAATTATTCCCTAAACTCATGAACCATTTAAGAGCTCTATCCTTCAATGTTACCGGGAACAATCTCAGTTTTTGAGTTTTTAATAACCAACCATAAGATCTACAAACAATTTCAAATTCAAAGAGAAAGGTTTCCGAATCCTCAAACCTTAAACTATGAAATTTTGGAAGAAAAGATGGAGGGATGTTCTACATGTGCATACTACCATCAATAACTTAAATGGGAAATCTGAGAGGATCTTCCTCATTGTCATCATCTCCATCCATTTCTTCTACATTCTTTGTAATCTTCTTCTTCTACCTACAAAAGTGAATGGTGATGTGGCTCTTACTGGACCACGTGATCAAATGGGGGGTGGATTGGTGTTGGAGATTTTTTTTGTTTTTATGATTGAATGGAAACTATAATGCAATGCAGTTTTCTACTTTTGAAATTAAATATGCCTAATGCAAATATTTTTTTTTGTTTTTGCACAAAGTAAAAAGAAATTAATCAACTAGGGAAGAAAAAAATTCATACTTTGACACGTCCCCTGCAACGGTGCCAAAAAGTGATGAGCCCCGGTATTACAACAAGAATGATGCAACTCCCAAGGCTACCGACTTTAATTATCAACCCGGGGTTTGTACAAACTTAAGAGGCATCAGCACTATATGTGAAACATACGATGTGTCCTTCCTTTGTTGTCATGATGTAATGAAGTGCATGTACTGAAGTCAAATCCTAAACTAATTGCAGAAAATGAAATGTCCGAAATGGAACCTTAACCTATTGCGAGAAAGAAAGTACAAGGAAAGAAACATATTCTAACTGCATAAAAATCATGAACTAAGTGTAAAGTAAACCTAGCTTAACCCTATTTATCACATTGATGATTTAAGCTAAATGAGCATGAAATCTGATCTAGAGAGTACCAACTGATGTGTGCATGTGTAAATATAAAAGAACTCATTTTTTAAATCTTTTTTCTTCATAGATGAAAATGCTAATCTTTCCTTGATCTTTGGTAGGGGTGAGAAGTGTGGAGCAAGAGGGTTAAAATTGTATTTATGGCATGGAGGTCAAGTAGAGGCCTAATCCCAGCTTCAATGATGACTTTTCTCAGTTCAGGCTCAAAACAGGCTTTCCTACAGGGTGCTACAATGATTTCCTACACGATCCCCTGATTTACTATGGGATGTTACAGATTTACTACCCGAAATTATAATTCATCGAATAGAAAATCAAATCCAAAATGGATGGGACAAATTTTGTTATTAACTAAGATGTCTTAAGTCCCCATTCCAAGTGGAATCACTCAAAAAGACCTTTGTTAACCTATTCTAAAAAATAGAAAAACACTACTAGTTGAAAATCTAGAAATTCGAGAACTAGTGAAATAGTAAATCTAAAAAATGCCTAACCTAATCAAGTGCAAATGAAATGGGGTAACTTTTTGTTATGAACTATAATGTTTTTTTGATCTAATTTAAGTGGAACCAACTCAATTGAAGCTCCTTAGCATGCTCTAAAAAATAACAAAATTTTATTGTTCTTTGCCACAAAGGAGTTCCAGAAATCTAGATTTGGGAATCAGAAGACTAATCCAAGCAGCTCAATCATTACTTTGAACTTCCAAAGCTTTTATAAGGATGAAATAATGCTTTTGATCCTGAAAAAGAACTTACATTAACCATTTAACTCAATCCTACAACAAGAAATCATTAATACCAAATGCAGAAGTAGAAAGAAATAAAAACAAGAGATGCATGTGAATAAGAAGTGAAAAGAAGGAAAGAAAATGATACAAAAGGGCTCTAGGGCTCCTGGGATGGCCAAGCCCAAGGAAAGTTGGATACCTATGGAGGAGAACAAGATTTAAAAGCTGAACATGACACCAATCTTCATTATTTTCATCAATACAATTACATCCCTTCAAAAAAATACAATGGAGCTGCAAAAATACAAGTTCTCTCCACAATAACACTAATGAAAATATCCCCCTAGAGGAAAATTCGACTCGGTACTTATACAAAATGATTAGGAATCATTCCCCATGAATGGAAGAAGCTTTCCCCACCAATCCCTTGATTATTGGATCTGGTCCCCAATACTAAGAATCTGCATTAAATGGCAAGGAACACATTCCTAGATTTTCTCAATCATTGGAGTTCCACAATTTGTGTCATAATTCCATAAGATCTTGTTGACTTATTATTTATTATTGATCCTCCTGTAGTAGGGAGCACGTCCCTAAATTATCTTCTCCTACAAATTTTCATAATCTACCTAATATTCTCTTAATATTCCACAAAAATAAATAATATTAGACACAAATATCCAACTATTCATAAACCTTCCTAATGAATATATTAAAGTTAAAAATACATTATCTAATGAAGAAAGAGAGGTGTAATGTGCTGAAGGATAGTCATAGGCCTTAATTTATGTTTTAATTTAGAGGCATGGGCTTTAATTTATGTCTAATTTAGAGGCCCATTAGCCTAACCATTGGGTTGATCCCATCTGAAGATTGCATTCAAACCCACTTCACTAAACTGAAAAGAAAACTGCAAACCAAATGAAAATTTACAACCACAGAATATAACCTATAGCTAAAGGAAATACTTGCTCAACAAGCTTATTTATGTACGTACTCTAATATCTGAAAATCCACTTGCTTAATTCAAGCAATATGAGACCTCCAGTACATCCAGTCAAAGAGTAGATTCAACGCCATGGTTCCTTGACTATATTTAAGTAGACCATCCATTGGCAACTAAAAATTAAAATTGAATCCATCACTTGCGCTGATAAATGAAAGAAAGTTCACCTTCACTGATCACTGTAATAGACTTATAAAATTCTCTTGACAATCATGAAAAATAACCTTTTCTTGATGAATAATACCATGAAGACTGAATCCATCCATAACTGACAGTCTTTATTGTCCTATGTCTTCAATTTCAAGAGCATCATCAAATAAAGAGGCAACAATAGATTTTTTTTCCTTCCATGTAATTCAACAAAAACATTCGTGCATCTCAGAATATAGTCAAACATGACATCCATATTGTGTGTATCAAAACTACTCCTTTTCTTATCAAGAAAATCAAATATAACCTTTGGTAATTTTTCTTGAGGAATGTCATTTTGAGTCTAAACACTAACAGCTTCTATACAAACAACTTTATGCATATCATCCATGTAATTTTTATGATCCTCAAATAGAATAGGTAAAACTTGTATATCCAGCTCTTCATGCAACTCAGGTTTACCTAAAAGTGAACTATCATGCACTTCAATCGAAACAACATCATTATGATCTTCAATGAAAAAAAAATCTTGTTTAGGTAGACAACTTTCTTCATATATTACCTCACTGTTCATAATTTTGATGCATGTATTTTTAACAACCTAATCTTGAGAAGTTTCTTCTTGACATAAAATCTCAGAAAAAGGAATCATACCTTTGATTGTATATAGATTGACAGGGCTATAAATATTCATGGATTTCATGAACTATGACTTAACTATCAAATTGTTGATCCATTTCATCTTCAACTAAAGAAGATACATCTACTTGTTGGAAAACTTCTTGATCATCATGACAACTAGCTTGAGAAGAAAATTCATAGAGTGCCTCTAACAACTCCTCATCATCGATACATTCTACTTCATCATTAATACTATTGAGATATTGAATGAAACCTTTCCAAACATTACAGCAGTCTTGAAACAGTGATGATGAAAGATGAGACTTCCCATAATGTTCAAAAAATATTCTATGGAAATCTTTAAGAGAACACAAGCTTCTTGATGGCAACCCTTCATACCATACTCTAGCTTTGTCTTTAAGGGTAGCCATAACATCTTCATGAGACAATCCTCAGGAAACGCGATGCTCAGTCTACATACATGTATATGGAATTTAACCGAATGTAAACCAACATCATCTTCCTTTTCATCTTTAAACACGGGAAGATGAGTTTACCAATCAACACAAGCCATAAGATTTGGAAAACCATGGATGTGAGACTAATCCATAGGAGCATACCTGACATTTCTTTTGTAATATAACTCATCTTGGAATTTCCTCAAGCTATTGATATGTAAGCAATGGAGTCACCATGAAGCTTTGATCTTCAATATCCTTTAAGAGTGGAGTCGCTAGGGTAATATAACAACTTTCAGAAACTTTTCATTTCATGTTACCCTCGGGACTCAGAAAGAAGAGACTCAAAGATAATCCTAGAAAAATATCTTTTCAGCTCCAAGTAGACACACCAAAATGTTATCAATCTAGGCTATTGAGGGTCGGGCTGTGTCAACCCTTCAAACTGATGTAACTATTTCAAACCAACTTTTTTATTGGAAGTTAGCCCTTCCAATCTGAGAGGGATCTCTCGATGTTTTTTAAGAATGCAGATGGCTAACTCTGTTTTTCTATTTTGATATTTCAGGTGAAATAATGTGAGGGTAGCCACCATTGGGCATGGAGTCAGTAAAAAAAAAAACAACAACAAACAACATTGTTTTATGGAAGCTAAGGCATCTTTGGTTTACTAAGGTGTAAATGGACATTCACAGTAATGACAACAAATTGAAGGAAGTTGGAGTTGTTTGAAAGAATTACAAGTAAACAAGATACTAAGAAAAACTGAATATAAGGCATTCACAGTAATCACAACAAATTGAAGGAAGTTGGAGCAATATAACATTGAGTTCCAAGTAATCAACAAGTTGTGAAAACTAATAACACAAAACATGACAAGATGAGATTTCAACCTAAATGAATCTTAGGTCAAAATAGAGTTGCCACAACTGATATTTCTATTAACTAAAAACATGTACAACAGTGGTTCTCCCCACATCGATCCCCCTTGTGGGGAGTCGAAAGTCTACATTTTTATAGAGAAAGGTATCCCATTACATATCTACCACTTTGGCTAGATCCAATCTACCACTATGATATTTGTTCTATCTGATTACTAAAACATTGAGATTTCTAAGGGAATTATGTTATAACAAAGTTTGAATACAAAATAGAAGTTTGTATGAACTATTACAATAATTAAGAAAATTGTTGTAGTGTTGCACTATGTCTGTGGAAATCCATACATCTAGCCCCTTGAATCTTGTTGTGCTATTTCTGGGTGTTTATCCTGATGGTAGGAGTGTTGCGAGTGCCATTACTGTCCCACTGTGTCTCATGCCCCATTTTCTTAGGCTTCGTGTCTTGCTGCCTATTTTCTCTATGTTATATTAAATAACCATGTTGCTGAGAAAAGTCGAGAAATATTCTTGTTGTCTCGTGGAGTGGAAGCGAAATGGATTATGATATGGGCTGGTAATCCATGATGTTTTAACATCACAATCGCAACACAAGAGGAAGAGCTTAACATTAATTTTTAGTGATTTTCCAATAATCTGGATGTGACAGTTTATAGAGTGAAATACATAAAAAACTGCATTCAGGGAGGGTCTCGCACATCGCAATCCGCCGGTTATAAGGACTTTGGTGGAGTAGGATTAAGACTGTGCAACCGTTGGTTGTGATATCACAATCGATGGGCGAAAGACTTATCGCAATTGGCGGAAGGAGGAAGGTCTTGAAATATCGCAATCAACGGAGGTAGATTGCGTTGTGATATCGAAATCAACGGACGGGTTTTGCAATATCGTAGGGATGGAAAGAAATCTGAGATATCTCAATCGGAGAGTGGGACTTGTTAGCAGAGGGAAGTACTTATGATATCTCATCGGTGGTGGGCCTACGATATCAGCGGGAATGTGATATCACAATTGGTGGTAGAGGGATAATTGGTGGAGTGGTAATGATATGCGATCAGTGTTGGGCTTGCAATATACAATATCGTAATCGCAAGTGGAGAGGGTATATGGGAGGAGATGTTATGAAGGAAGAGAAGGGAAGGGAAGGGCTGATGCGATATATGAAACGTGGCCTGCGAGTCCCAGACTTTAAAAGGGCGATGGGATATATACATCTATATATATATATATATAATTATATACTATATATATATATATATAATATATATTATTAATATATATATATATATAATATAATAATGCTTGCAACTAATTTTATATATAACCCAAATGGGATTTCGTGACTAGAGTTTTACAGAGGAAAATTGAATATGGGTTTCGGCTAGAGTTAGAAAGTGGATTACAGCTAGATATCGGTTTATGAATAATGAATGGTAAAAACAAAGGATGAAAGGGATAGGTTTTAGAGAATATGGTAATTTCTCCAAAAAAAATTAGAATAGACATGTCGTTCCTTCTTTGATATTCTAATGTAAAGCACAACAACCTCTTTAAGAAAAACAACAGATGGATTCAAAGATCAGTGGTGGAAAAACTTGACTAATAAAACTAAAATTTATTTTGGTGAGTTATCATGGATAATAGAGTGTATCAGGGAAGCTTCGGTGAAGGCTTTGTGGGACAAGTTAGGGACTTTTTACCAATCTAAGTCTCTGGTGAATAAACTGTCCCTGTTGAAAAAGTTGTCTAACCTGAGGATGAAAGATGAAGACTCGGTGGCAAAGCATATGAAAACCTTTAATACTATGGTAAGACAGTTATTATCTATTGATATTAAAATTTCAGATGAAGATAAATGCATCAGTTTCTTGTGATCTCTACCAGATTTGTGGGATAATCTCGTTGTTTCAATACGTAGCAATGCAATTGCCTTGCAGTTTGATGAAATAGTCTCATCCTTGCTGTCAGAGGAGATGAGATGGAAAAATATGGAGGCCATAATGGTGATGCGCTATCTCTATGAGGATGGTCCTAGAATAGAAACAAAAATAAGTTCTCGAGTGGGAGATCTGAATCTAGAGGGAGAACTAAATCTCCAGGAAACCCTATAAAGGTGTGCTGGAAATGCAAAGAGGAAGGGCACTTCAAAAGGGACTGTAAATCTAAAGCTCTTGAGAAAGGAAAGGGATTTGATGATGCTTCTTTTTCAGAGGTGAAAATAACCTCAGATGAAGGTGGCGATGTGTACTTGGCTTCTTATTCAAGTACACATGTAGATCATAAGGCATGGTTGATTGACTCAGGTGCATCCTTTCACTTCACTCCCCATAGAGAGTGGTTCTATGAGTATGAGAAATATGGTGGTAGTGATGTCTTCTTAGGGGATGACATGAAGGCTAGAATCATTGGTTGCAGAAAATCAAGTTGAAGTTGCAATATGGAAGGATTAGAACACTTCCAGGAGTTTGACATATTTTTTCATTGGCTAGAAATCTGATTTCTATAAGCAAGTTGGATGATGCAGGTGTAAAAACATTGTTCGAGAGAGATACCTACAAGATGGTTCGAGGAGCACTAGTATTAATGCGAGGAGTTTGGATTGGAAATATTTACAAGCTTCAGGGTAGCACTATTATTGATGGGTGCAATAGTTATGTGGTTCCTGAAAGTGGAGCAGAAAATCTAGTGGTTTCTGGAGAGAAGACCATGTTATGGCATCAAAGGCTTGGACATATCGGAGAGAAGGGCCTTCGAATACTTCATGGTAATGGTAATGTAGAAGGTATGTCTAATTTCTCTTTGGATTTTGATTTCTGTGAAAATTGTGTATATGGGAAGAAGAATCGGGTGAGTTTCCCTTATGGTGCTAAGAGGGCAAAATGAATATTAAAGCTTGTGCACAGTGATGTGTTTGGACCTGTGTCGATTCCATCACTGGGTAAGTCTGTGTAATATGTATCATTTATAGATGAATTCTCAAGGAATACATAGATATATTTCCTCAGGAAGAAATCTGAAGTCTTTGACTGGTTTAAAGAATTTAAGGCTCTAGTGGAAAACTAGACAGAGAAGAAGATAAAGGTGTCGAGGAAAAATAATGCTGGAGAGTTTTGCAAGAAGTAATTTGAAGAGTTTTGTAAGAAGTGTGGTATAGCACGACATAATACTACTCCATACATACCTCAACAAAATGGAGTTGCATAAAGAATGAACAAGACATTGCTGGAAAAGGCAATAAGCATGCTCAATGGTGTCAGGTTAGGACAGGAATTCTAAGCAGAGGTGGTGGAGACTGTGTGTTACTTGGTCAACAGATCATCGTCATCAACGTTGGAGGATAAGACTCCACAAGAGTTATGGAATAGTAAGAAAGATTATCTTTCACATCTAAGGGTATTGGATGTGATGCATATGTACATGTTCCAAAGGAGAAAAGAACAAAGTTGGATAGTAAATCTGAAAGTTACATCTTTATTGGGTATACAAATGGTTTAAAAAGTTATAAGCTTTGGAACCCAGAAACAAGGAAGGTTGTGTACAGCCGAGATGTGGTGTTTAGAGAGGTGAAATATGTTATTAAACATGAAGTCCTACAAAAAGAACCTGAAAATATAGAGTTTGTGCTAAAGAAGGAAGAATCAGATTCTATAGCAGAAGAGGAATCGGGAGATGAAGAGCCACAAACTCCAGCTGTGAGAAGATCACTTCAAGAAAGAAGGCAGCCAGAAAGGTATAGTCCATCTACTTTCCATTCAATTTTTTCTTTATCTATTATTGGTGATGATCCTAGAACTGTAAAGGAAGCAGTAGATTCAAAGGATGGAAAACTCTAGAAAGAGGCCATGGTTGATGAAACGACATCTTTGCACAAAATTAGTCTTGGTATCTGGTGGAGTTGTCGACTAGAAGGAAATCCATTGGCAACAAATGGGTGTTTAAGAAGAAGATGAATGCAAAAGGAAAGGTGGAGAAATACAAAGCTCAGTTGGTAGCAAAAGGTTATTCCCAGGTGTCGGGAATTGAGTTTGGTGATATTTTTCTCCTGCTACCAAGGTATCTTCTATTAGATTACTTTTATTCGTTGCTTCTACTTTTGATTTTGAGGTAGAACATATGGATATGAAGATAACATTTCTTCATGGGGATCTAGAAGAAGGGATCTACATGAACCAACTTGAAGGCTTTGCAGTGAATGGTAAGAAAGAACTAGTATACAAGTTAAAAAAGTCTTTATATGGGTTAAAACAGTCACCAAGGATGTGGTATTAGAATTTTGATACATTTAGACGGGGACTTGGATTCATCGGAAGCAAAGTAGATCACTGTGTGTATTTTAAATTAATTGGTGACCATGCTATTTATTTGGTCTTGTATGTGGATGATATGTTGCTGGTTGGAAATGAAAAAGAAATTATCCAGGATATGAAGACCCAATTGTCCTCCAAATTTGACATGAAATATCTTGGTGTTGCAAACTACATTTTGGGCATGGAAATTAAACGAGATCTGGCAAAGAGGAAGCTCTGGTTAAACTAGAGGAAGTATGTCAAGACAACACTGCAGAGGTTTAATATGCAGGATGGTAAATCAGTCAAGGTACCTATTCCTGTAGGTGTAAAGTTATCTATTGAATAGTGTCCCAAGACACAAGAAGAGGAAGAGGACATCTCCCATGTTCCATATGAAAGTGCAATCAGTAGCCTGATGTATGCATTAGTATGTATTAGACTAGACATTACACATGCAGTAGGAGTATTGAGTAGGTTTATGTCAAAACCAGGGAAGGAGCATTGGACAATAGTGAAGTGGGTTTTAAGGTATTTGCCTGGCACTAGTGATTATGGTTTGTGCTACCAAGGAAGACAAGGATTGGATAGAGTTTTGGAAATCCATGGCTTTGTTGATGTAGTATGGGCTAGAGATATGGATTAGAGAAGATCTACAAGTGGGTATGTGTTTAACATATTTGGAGGTGCAATAAGTTGGATGAGTAAGAGAAAGTCTATAGTGGCACTTTCAATTACATAGGCAAAATACATGGAAGCCACTCATGGAAGCAAGGAAGCAATTTGGTTGCAGAGATTATGTTCAACTATGGGGTTAGTACATCGAGCTATAAGGATATACTATGACAACAAAAGTGAAATTTTCATGCCAAAGAACCTTGCTTATCATTCAAAGACAAAGTACATTGATGTTTAGTATCACTTTGTGAGGGATATGGTTGAGGACAAAAAGGTGTTGCTCGTAAAGGTGGACACTTTGAAGAATATTGTAGATGCATTGAAAACTTTTGTGAGCATTGAGAATTTCTATTGGTGTAGAGAAACAATGGGCATTGTAGGGTTGGATCAATGACTAAGCTCGTCGGTGGCCCCTTGTGGAAAGAAAAAAACAAATGGGAGAATGTTGGGTATGTGTTATATTCTTTCCATGACTACCCCATGTGCAGTAGCTCCCCTTGTATGTGTAGGTTTTAACCCCGTACAGAAATTACCTGCATACGAATTCTAAATCACAGGAAAAATAAAAATGCGAGAGCATAACACATAAATCACATATACACAGAGATTTCCCACTGGATCTCAAAATCGAGACTACCAGCTTGATTTTTCATTATATTCCTTTCAATGTTACAATACATATTTATACATGCTGAGGCATCCAATACCATGGACCGAAAACCATCGTGTCCAAAACCATGGACCGAAAAACATCGCGTCCAAAAAACATGTGCGAAAATCATGCACAAAACCATGGGTGGGTCCGCCCAACCTAACATAGGGTCCAAAACCAAAATTTTCTGGGGTGATGCCCCGGACCCCATAAAGTGGGGTTACGGGTACACCTCAAACCACCTGTGATCCCCCTCGCTACATAATTGACGCAATGAAGGGGGGCGGCATCTAACCCCCCGATTAACTACATGGGCTAGTTGTGGAAAGAATATAACACAACCGAACACATGGAACTTATGCATAGGTTATATCAGGGTACATGTGAGTAGGATGTGGATTATCATCTTACAGTAGATGGTTTGATCATATTTAGGACAAGATATATGTACCAGACAATAATGAACTCAAGAAGGCTATATTGTGATAATTTCATGCAAAACTGTATTTAGGTCACCCAGTGATTCAGATTTAAACATGAATGCAACAAATTACATAAATAACCATAAATATAGATGTGCAGTAGAAATAATACTTCATTTCATTACTGTAAAATACTGAAATATGCTTACAAACAGAAATGGAAATAAACAATCTAGGGCGATGGTAGCTTATCTCTGAGAAGAGATGTGGCTATTACATGCCTCTGAAATGTGTTACAATGAGGCTCGAAGGCCTATTTATTGTTGAGAAACAATGGAAAACCCTTAACATCCCAAAACCTAACCTTAGAAGATGAAACACCAAATTGTGGGCCCCGTTTTGGGTAAGTTGGTACATCAATTTCCCAGGGTCGTAAATTTGGCCTCCGATCTTCATTTGACACGTACAATAGCTCATTAGAAATATCTATTCGAGCACTACAACTTTGGGAAGAGAAACATCGGTTGATGGCCCCTTGTTGCTCCCATATTTCCCAAAAAACGTCGTTTAGGGCCTCAAAATGGCTCCGGAAGTTCAGGACCCGGAAAAAACTGCTAAAAATAGTAAATTGTGCTACAATTACGGAAACTGAAAAACTGAAAGAAACAGTCATGGGGGTCCAAGTGGGATTGGCGGGTGACCACCAACATCCACCTAGATCATTCCTCCCCCCTTAGGAAGCAATGGTCCCCATTGCATTGAGTTCCTCCATCTGCTGAACTTGGTCCTTGGTGAGCTATTCTTCAATCTTGGATGTGCCCAGTAATGGTGGGAAGCATGGTCAAGGGCGGTACCAATTGAACACTCAGTGGAATCAAAGGAATGGGGGAATACTATGATCCAAAGCATTGTTTCTCGTAGCCTTGGTACTGGTGTAAAGACCATGTCGAAGTGGTCTAAGCTTTTGATGGGCTCTTGTGAGGTGTTCTTTCTGCAGATGCAACCAAACTTTGTTGCCCACCTAAAGCTTGTGTGGTACCTCTGTGGGTGAGGAGAAGTTGTTCCTATGTTCTATCATGACCGTATCCCTTTGTTGTTGCTACTGCGTGGAGAAACCCTTTACGAGGGTCATGGATGTGGTGGCGATCTTCCCCTTACTTTAGGAGCGAACCAAACAGAAAATGAATTTCCTAGTCTAGGAAATGAGCTTACTACCTTTGTTGGCAGTGATCAAAGAGGTGGCGGTAAGTGGGGCTACCTCTGGTATCTTGTATAATGAATCACACAAAGAACTAATGACAGCACGAGGCCTTGACTCATACACAACATGTCACCTCCACAAGTATGGTTAGCCTAATAGTACATCACAAACATCCGGAGGTGTAACATCACACAATACCTCGTCTATGAAGGGTTTGATGTTGTAAGGAAGCCGGCACTGCTGGCGAACTCAGAGATCTCGTCCTTGGTGAAGCCGCCCGATACTATACGACTGCGGGTGTGGTGTAGTCGGTAAGCCCAACCGCTTCACGACCTCTGCTAAAATGAGATTCTTTTGGCTCCCACTGTCAACAATGAATTACAACAGTGAACCCTTCAACCACATCTGTGAGTGGAAAAGACGCTCCCCCTCCTCTAGATCTTCGGGCTCATTCTTTTGGAACTTCGTGATGGAAACAGTGGCACTGGGCTCTGCGTCAACGATTTGCTTCCCTTTGCCATTCCCCTTGTCAAGTTCTGACTTAGGTTCGGAACATGCATCTGCTTTTGAAGCCTTCAACTCGGCCACTAGCAATTGCTTGGTCCAACACTCACTTGTGTCATGAGTGGGGCTCTTATAGAACTCACACCACTTTCATGTGTCCTTCTTCGACTTCGTGGTGTTGTTCTTTTCTTGCGGCTTTGACGGGTTGTATTGGGTCACCCCGCCTTGGCTTTGTCCTCTGGTCTTCGGATTCACAGATCCAAAGTCTCGCTTCTTCTGTTTAAACTTCTGCTCGATTTTGACAGCGTATTGGTACGCTGTGCAGAGTGAGGAGATGTTCAGGAACTCCATCTCTTCTTAGATGTACCTGTGTAGGCAGCCGGGGTATTTGAGTACCAAATGTAGCTCGAAATCCTTGATACCCAACTGTGTGCGCAGGGTATGAAAAATATTTGTGAACTCTGGCACAACTTGGTCCCTTTCCTGCCACAGCGTGGTCCACTTTATGTATTTGTCCTCATAGATTTTGGTAGGGTAATACTGCTCCTTGATGGTGTCCTTGAAGGAATCCCAAGTCAGTGCGGCTGAGAACAATGAGTCTGTACTTTCATCCTTTTGCTCACAGTAGGTTTCCCACTAGTCCTTGACATGGGGGGCTGCTTTGAGAAGAGCAAAAACAATATTTTCCCGACTTGAAAATTCATGAATAGAAAAATAACCTCTAGCAAATTTAACCATTTATCTACGGCATCTACATCTATTTGACCCTCGAATATGGGGATTTCAAAATTAACTTGTACCTTAAAGGCCGTGGCATTTCCAGAGTAGCTGCTGGAAGCCAATGCGTCGCCTCTGGGTAGCCACTGAACGATATGAGCAAAGCTATCCATAATCATGTTCCTTTGTCACTTGAGTGCTTCTTCGAGCAAGATTTTGATAGGATCTCCTGCCCCCTCGTGTTTCTTTTCATCCGCCATGGGAGGCCGTCACGATTTGCAAGGTTGGTCTTGCAAAGGTTCGACTAGTTCAAGCCCTAACTCCTTATATCTCGACTTCGTTGGGGACATGCAAAGAAAAACAGAGAAGAAAAGCAGACCACTCTGATATCACTGGTGAGGATTTAAACAAGAATGCAACAAATTACAGAGATGCAGCAGAAATAATACTTCATTTCATTAATGTAAAATACTGAAATATGCTTACAAATAGAAATGGAAATAAACCAGCTAGGGCAATGGTAGCTTATCTCTGAGAAGAGATGTGGCGGCTACATGCCTCTGAACTGTGTTACAATGAAGATCGAATGCCTATTTATTGTTGAGAAACAATGGAAAACCCTTAACATCCCAAAACCTAACCCTAGAAGATGAAACACCAAATTGTGGGCCCAGTTTTGGGTAAGTTGGTACATCAACTTCCCAGGGTTGTAACTTTGGCACCCGATCTTCGTTTGACACTTACAATAGCTCGTTAGAAAGATCTATTCGAGCACTACAACTTTGGGTAGAGCAAAATTCAACCATTGACCCATGTTGCTCCCATAATTTCCAAAAAACGTCGTTTAGGGCCTCAAAATGGCTCCGGAAGTTCAGGACCCGAAAAACTGCTAAAAATAGTAAATTGTGCTACAATTACGGAAACTGAAAAACTAAAAGAGACAGTCGTGGGGGTCCAAGTGGGATAGGTGGGTGGCCACCAACATCCACCTAGATCATTCCTCCCCCCTTAGGAAGAAATGGTCCCCATTGCGTTGAGTTCCTCCATCTGCTGAACTTGGTCCCTGGTGACCTGTTCTGTAATCTCGGATGCGCCCAGTAATGGTGGGAAGCATGGTTGAGGGAAGTACACATTGAACACTTAGTGCAATTGAAGGAATGGGGGGATGCTTTGCTCCAAAGCATTGTTTCCCGTAGCCTTGGTACTGGTGTAAGGACCATGTCAGAGTGGTCTGAACTTCTGATGTGCTCTTGTAAGGCATTCTTTCTGCAGATGCAACTAGACTTTGTTGCTTGCCTAAAGCTTGTGTGGTACCCCTGTGGGTGAGGAGAAGTTGTTCCTGTGTTCTATCATGACCGTATCCCTTTGCTGCTAGTGCTGCGTGGAGGAACCCTTCACGGGGGTCATGGATGTGGTGACAATCTTCCCCTTACTTTGGGAGTGAACCAGACAAAAAATGAATTTCCTAGTCTGGGAGATGAGCTTGTTGCCTTTCTTGGTAGTGATCAAAGAGGTAGCAGTAGGTGGGGCTACCTCTGGTATCCTATATAATGAGTCACACAAAGAAATAATAACATCACGAGGCCTTGACTCATACACAGCATGTCACCTCCACAAGTATGGCTGACCTAATAGTACATCACAAACATCCAGAGGTGTAACACCACACAATACCTCGTCTGTGAAGGGTTTGATGTTGTAAGGAAGGTGGCACTGCTGGCGAACTCGGAGATCTCATCCTTGGTGAAGCCACCCAATACTGTACAGTTGCGGGTGTGGTGTAGTCAGTAGGCCCAACCGCTTCATGACCTCTACTGAAATGAGGTTCTTTTGGCTCCCACTGTCAACAATGAATTGTAGTGGTGAACCCTTCAGCCACATCTGTGAGTGGAAAAGATGCTCCCCCTCCCCTGGATCTTCGAGCTCATTCTTTTGGACCTTGGCAATGGCAATAGTGGCACTGGGCTCCGCGTCAATGATCTGCTTCCCTTTGCCATTCCCCTTGTCAGGTTTTGACTCAGGGTTGGAACATGCATCTTCAAATCGGTCACCAGCAACACTCTTGGTCCGACACTCACTTGTGTCGTGAGTGGGGCTCTTATGGAACTCACACTACTTTCCTGTGTCCTTCTTCGACTTCATGATGTTTTTCTTTTCTTGCGGCTTTGACGGGTTGTCTTGGGTCACCCCGCCTTGGCTTTTTCCTTTAGTCTTCGGATTCGCAAATCCAAAGTCTCACTTCTTTTGTTTAAACTTCTACTCGATTTTGACAACGTATCGGTATTTCGTGCCAAGCGAGGAGATGTTCAGGAACTCCATCTCTTCCTGGATGTACCTATGTAGGTAGCCGCAGTATTTGAGTACCAAATGTAGCTCAGAATCCTTGATACCCAACTGTGTGCGCAGGGTATGAAAAATGTTTGTGAACTCTGACACATCTTGGTCCCTTCCCTGCTGCAGCATGGTCCACTTTATGTATTTGTCCTCATAGCTTTTGACAGGGTAATGCTGCTCCTTGATGGCCTCCCGAAAGGAATCCCAAGTGGGTGCGGCTGAGAACAATGAGTCTGTACTTTCTTCCTTCTGCTTGCAGTAGGTTTCCCACCAGTCCTTGAGGTGGGGGGTTGCTTTGACAAGAGCGAAAACAATCTTTTCCCAACTCGAAAATTCATGAACAGAAAAATAATCCTCTAGCAGATTTAACCATTTATCTATGGCATCTACGTCTATCTGACCCTCGAATATGGGGATTTCAAAATTAACTTGTACCTTAAAGGGCGTGGCATTTCCAGAGTAGTTATTGGAAGCCGATGCATCACTTCTAGGTAGCCGTTGAACGATCTAAGCAAAGTTGTCCATCATCGCGTTCCTTTGTCGCTCAAGGGCTTCTTCGAGCAAGATTTTGATAGGATCTCCTGCCCCCTCATCTTTCTTTTCATCCACCATGGGAGGCCGTCAGGATTTTCGAGGCTGGTCTTACAAAGGTTTGACCAGTTCAAGCCCTAACTCCTTATATCCCAACCTCGTTGGGGACATGCAAAGAAAAATAGAGAAGAAAAGCACAACGCTCTGATACCACTTATCAGGATTTAAACAAGAATGCAACAAATTACAGAGATAACCATAAACACAGAGATACAACAAAAATAATACTTCATTTCATTAATGTAAAATACTGAAATATGCTTACAAATAGAAATGGAAATAAACCAGCTAGGGCAATGGTAGCTTATCTCTGAGAAGAGATGTGGCGGCTCATCCTTTGAACTGTGTTACAATGACTCGAAGCCTATTTATTGTTGAGAAATAATGGAAAACCCTTAACATCCCAAAACCTAACCCTAGAAGATGAAACGCCAAATTGTGGGCCCTGTTTTGGGTAAGTTGGTACTTCAACTTCCTGGGGTCGTAACTCTGGCAACCGATCTTTGTTTAATGTGTACAATAGCTCGTTAGAAATATCTATTTGAGCACTACAACTTTGGGAAGAGCAACATCGGTCCATGGACGGATGTTGCTCCCAGATTTCCCAAAAAAACATCGTTTAGGGCCTCAAAACGGCTATGGAAGTTCAGGACCCAAAAAACTGCTAAAAATAGTAAATTGTGCTACAATTACAGAAACTAAAAAACTGAAAGAGATAGTCATGGGGGTCCAAGTGGGATAGGTGGGTGGCCACCAACATCCACTTGGATCAGTACTTTGTAGAACTGACATTGCAGATTGAATGAAAACTACTGACTGAATGAAAAACTAATTGTTGAATTGAAATCTTACTTGAAAAATGAAAATGAAAGCAGAGAATGTAGAATGAAAAAGGAAGCAACTAAATTACTTTTGAAAAAATGAAACTAATGGCAGAATATTAGAAACAATAAATAGAAGAAGGAAAGCAGTAATCACATATTACTCAAACACCTCCCCGACAACGACACTAAAAAGTGATGAGCACCAATAGTACAGCAAGAATGTTGAAACTCCTGGGCTACCAGCTTTACTTTATCAACCCGGGGTTCGTACAAACTTGGAGGTGACAATGATGTATACACAAGTAAAAGTGATGGTTCTCCCTTTTGTCACTGTTTAGCTGGCGAGAGACCACTAGGGTTTTCAAGCGAGACTTCTATAGATTCAAAAGAAGTTTGGTTCCCTGATGAAATAAATAGAAATCTACTCTAAGAGAGAGTTGATCTACTATAAAAATGAAAAAGATTGAAATTCAATGCTAAGGCACAACATTTCCTAATTAACTACTAAGAGCTGTGCTTTGCAATAATGCTAAATTAACATGAACAAAATGTTATTTTCCTAAGCATGGAAGTTAAAAACATCAAAGATCATTATTATGCATGTAGAGGACTGTAATAAATCTGTTTTGTCTATTTATGCTTTTCATGAAAAATCAAGTGTGCAAGCTAATCTCTTTTGGTGATGTGGCAGGTGGCTTAGGGATGCTGGTGGATGGCTTGAAGGTTCAGGAGATGGCTGGAAGGTTTGGGAGACATTGGGTGGCTTCCTATAGGTTTTCCCTCAATTCGGCCTCAAAACAGGCCACTACATGAAAACCTACAGGATGTACTAGAAACCTACAAGATTCTCTGTATTTCTACAGGATACAACCGAGAGAAAAAACGATGGGTGTTGGAGGTGATGGAAGGATTAGGGAAGGTGGTTGATGGGTGGAATAGAGTGAGAAAAAGCCTAGGATCACTCAGAACCCAAAACCAAGTTTAGGAGATGGTTGGATTTGTTCAACATGCTTGGGGAAATATCTATGTAAAATAATGAAATTGGTGAAGGCGTTGATGAAAACAATGAATTCCTATGGGTGGATGAAGTTGGAAGGTGGTTTCTTGCTATGAGATCTCTTTCTACTTTTGAAGCACCTACTCTACATCAAACATGTGTATTTTACAAAAAATCATGTAAACGAGAAGAATTCTCATGAGCTAGAAAAGCATAATTTAATGAACTAACTGTCTACCTTATGCATGAGGAAATTACTGAATAAAATGGAATTGTGGATGAGATCTACTGCAAGAATGAAGATAGAAGAGATGGAAATGAGATCCTACACTTTCAAAACTGATCAAATGCTGGTTCAAGTACAGTAAACTCTAAATCTTATGAAATAAATGGAAATTTGTCTTTTGGGAGCTGCATAAGGGTCTTTTCCTCAAATCATGATCCCAGAAGGAAGAAGTGAGGCCAAGACACCTACTGACATCTTTGTGGTTCTTATTTTGTACCTTCTAACCTGCTACTGAAGTAAGGCACAAATGGAAGAAAACTAATAAACAATTAATCAAATCTACACTACCTGCAATGAAATACTTCTAAAGATAGTTTAACCATAAATCTATGGAACTAAGCTAAGCATACATATAGAAAAAGAGGATCCTTTGCTGCTAGGGTTGGGCCCCAACCCAAGAGCTTAAGCCCTCTGAGTTAACTCAATGTTGGATCAAGAAAAATCTCATTCTTATTACCAAAATATAAAATTACATCAAGGTCTTCCACAAGTCTGAAGCTCGAAAATAACCAGAGTCTTTACAACCAAAATTCGAATCCTAATGAGGCTTTAGGCCTCTTTACTTATATAACTGAAGTCCCCAATGACTTCCTTAAATTTAGGGAGGATCGACTCCCAAACTCGAGATGAGATAACTCTTTGTCTATCACTTGCTCAACCGCCTTCTGATCTTCATGACTTGGCTTCTTGCACTCCGAGATGGTGGGATTAATGGAGGAATATTCGAATGGCAGAGGAATAAATGAGGAGGATTTACCTCCTACAATCTCTCTCCCTTATCCCATTCGAGTTTCAAAGCTTAGTCTTGCCAAAATTCCTTGATTTTCTCTTCCAAACCTGCATTCAATGCATATCAGTTCACTAGGCATAATGTCTCACTTTAACTCATCTCATTAAACAAAATATAATCAAAACATGTAATAAGTTGTGCATCTCTGGTTGGGAGTTGGGCTGGCTGCCCAGGAAATTTGCGTAATTTTTGTGTAGAGCAACTAACTACTGCCCAAATTTGCGCAAATTCTAGGCTAAGTAGCCTTGCTAGGGAAATTTTCACAAATCCTGCCGGGAGTGTTGGTAGGCAGGATTGCGCAATCCTAGAGCCTAGCAGGCTGCCAGAGAGGATTGCGCAATTTCTAGAGGGAAGACTGGTTGCCCTCCAAAAATGTCTAATTTTCAAGGGGAAGCTGCTCAGCCTACAACTGGATAAATTTCGGGTGAACAGCCTGTTAGGGGAATGGATCAAGCTATGACCGACAGTCTGCCTTTGTGCAAGAAAGACACTGAAGCTTGTGAACTTGATGAAGAAAGGCAAGTTGTTGTGAAGGTTGGAAGGGAGGCTCCAAAGTGAGGCTAAGGCAAAATTTTGGAGGGTGGTTGTAGCCGCTACAACATGGAGCAACATAACTATTTAGAAGATCATAAGCTAAAAGGTATGGTGATTCACTCAAAAGCCTGCATGGTAAGTTTTAAATATTATTTTTTATTTTACTAATAAAAAAATTTACATTTTTTGTTAGGGTTTAATTAAAAGAGAAATCATTTGCAAGAGAAGATCAAATTAGAGCTG
Organism: Pinus taeda; assembly: GCA_000404065.3. Taxonomy (NCBI): domain Eukaryota; kingdom Viridiplantae; phylum Streptophyta; class Pinopsida; order Pinales; family Pinaceae; genus Pinus; species Pinus taeda. Next base: position 133,284 of record APFE031137159.1, on the reverse strand, counting down.
CAAAATATTTTATATCTGCCGAAAGATCAAAAATTGAAAGTTATGTTGATTCACTCAAAACCCTGAATAACAAGAATCTTAAATTTTATTGTTAAAAGATTTTACAATTTCTGTTAGATTTATTCACATTTCAAAAAAAAAAACCTTATATAATAAAAATTTTACTAGTAAAAAATTGTACAATCTCTATTCCTATTTAAATTTAATTAAAATTCAAAAAAAAAAAAAAGTAATACTTACCATAAACCCTTGCTTCTTCCTGCAAATCTTTCTCTACCACTTCACAATTAAGACTTTTCAATTTAGGAATTTTAGATTTAATGGATTTGTGTACTTACTATATATAGAGTGTTTGACATATAAATTAGGGGAATCACTTATTGAATTAGATCCAAACCTTGTTGGTCCTTTCCAATTTATTTTTTAAATGGCTATATGTTGCATGGTGCGCCATCTGTAACATAATGCACCGGTGCTACAAGAGTAATACAACGCACTGGTAAATTATAACAATTTCAATTTTCTCTAGTATTTTCATCATTGCTCTGAGTATAATATAACACATTGGTGTGCATGTTCATAATAGCATTGTTAAATCATTGTTGTGCATTGAGCCTTACAAATCACACCATCAACCCTCTCTGACTTTCAGAAACTACCATATGTTTCATGGTGCACCCTATGTAACATAACGCATCGGGGCTACCTAAGTTACACAATGCACTAGTATATTATAACACTTTGGATACTATCTAGGATTTTGATATTTTCTCCCAATGTATAATAACGCATCGACACGCCTATTCTTAATAGCACTGTTAAATCATTCTGTTGCGTTTAGCCTTACAAATCGCACCACGGTTCCTCTCCTTTACTTTAAAAAATGAATGTATGTTGCATGGTGCGCCCTCTGTAATATAATGCACTAGGGCTACCTGAGTATTTCAATGCACCAGTGTTTTTTAACACTTTCGATTCTTTCCATTCTGTTCATTGTTGCCCCTAGTATAATATAATGCACCGAAGCATCTGTTCCTAATAGAGCCATTAAATCATTGCAATGCGTTTAGCCTTACAAATCACACCGCCCTAATTTAAAATTAATATTAAAAATTAATTTTCCATGATGGTGTTGAATAAATAAAATCCTGGTGCATTTATTCATATAAACGCATCGGTTTCTAGAGCCTTTTTTTTTCTGAGAATTATTTAATTCATCTGTAAAATATATCTAATGGATTCTGGATTTAATGGTACATGTTGTATATTGATAAAAAAAATGTCTCGGAAGGTCTTAAGCAACAAAAATACTAATCGACACAATGGCAACACATCAAAAAAATCAGAGCAAACAAGTTTTCTGTAAATTCTTTACAAAATTAATATGTTTGATTTATATGTAAGTTTAAATGATATGTATTAGGTTGTGTGTGTCACGCAAAGCCACAAAATGAAGAAGGTCAATAAGATTATTTCTAATCTAAGTGCAGAATAGTGTAAAATCCTGATAAAAGAAATTGCAAAATGATGAATCAGGTGAATGAAAAAATACTATTCAATATGAGTTATTTTTTCATTAATAATATACTTAAGAATATTAGATAACATGTTTCAAACGCTCTATTAATTCATATATGTTTAATGTTTTACATGGAGCAACAAAGGAGGAAAAAATCAATGTCGTTATAAGAAAATAAAAAATATGGAACATATAAATGATGATGAATTGATCCTTAGCTCATATAAAGTGGTGCTAGAGGTTAATGAAAGGGGGAATTTTTTTACAGAACTATGAGGGATCTAGTGAACAAACGTATAGACGTACTTCCCACTTACAATACAAAAATCAATACAATGATTCTAAGAACTAAATTATATGTAAACTAGAGGAAGTGTTTCCAGAGCAATGGTCAATGAGACATGTCAGACTTGCAATAACAAAAACATACAAAAACAAAAAAGAATCATTCAAAAGGTAATGTTCCTAATTGTATAAAATGATTTTTTAGAATTATATGTATATATTACTACAAACCATTAATTTATTAATATCGATTTTGTTATATTTAGTTTTCATATATCATTATAAAAACAGTTTATTACTTTTTTCAAGGAAGTTTATGAAAATCCCAAATGATCAGCATGCTGATATACAAAACATGTAAGTAGCAATGTCCAAAAAAATGTATAAGGAGATGATAAAAAAATGGACATAATTACATCACATGAGGAGCCATATCAACAACAACGTGCTTCAAATGTATCTAATTATGATTTACTTTGTACATATAAAAAAATAATTCAGCATTATATATTAATTTTCAAGTATTTTCTTGCGGAAAATAAAACAAGATGGAACTCATTCATCACATAAAATGGGGCGTCAAGGAAGAAAAGGGTTGATTTCAAATTTTGTGAGTAATTTTTAATATTTCCATATAACAAATCAAGGTTTCATTTTTTAATATTTTAAGTTGTTTTACAATAGCCATCCTTGAATGTCTTCAAATAGGTGCTAACATACAAAGAAGAGCCATCGGAAGAATTGGTTAACATTGGTTTAAATAATGGTTGTGAGTATATGTTGGCATATCAATTAATTGTGGAAATTGTAAGTATCTATGTTATTTTAATTCTCTGAGTTTATAACTATTAGAACAAAATTCTTTTATATTAAATCTATAATTTATAATGGGGTTTAAAACATGCAAGAAACAAAGTATGGAACTACACCAACAGAAGATTTGTTGGAACAAAGCATGAGACTTAGTTTTGAAACCATGTGCACAATTTATGAGTCACTTCTTGCTCTGGTACATTGATATTTGATTTACATTGATGTCTATTATTTATTTCAATTTTCATTATTCTCACAAATGTAGATACACTCATTACACTTTATTTTTATGTTTGCAGATGGAACAACAACAAGAAGATGAAAACAATTGATGCAATCAATAAAACATTCTTCCAAATAACCCAAGTCATGGAAGTAGCTCGAGCACTGACAACAGTTCCAGTGAAGAATAGTGATCTGTTTAGATATCAATGCAACCTATTGTATTTTTTGCAATAATTGTCTTTGAAAATCATAAATTTTGTTTAATGTAAAAATGGACATAGTGTCCCAATTAAAAGACAAGGGGTTACCAATAACAATCCCATTTTGTGTGACAAAGAACCTCTTATTGATATATAATAAAATACATTTTAATTTATTCTATTGTGTTATCTAATGTCGCTGTGAAATGTTACACCACTATTTAAATATATGGATGATTAAATATTATAATGAAGAGATGTGAAATCTAATAATATAACACATTAATCCAAACATCATATACAAATGCACTAATCAAATATTAATTTATACAAATATTGTTATAAGATATATGTCGATTTCTCAATGAATAACAGATTTTTAAAATTACAATAATTGCACTGTCACAGGTCGATGTCTCCAAAAAAGAGAAAATCTCATACAAAAACATTGGTGCATCCATAACATAAAAAAACACTAGTGCTTTACTTTAAATAAAAGCACCGCGACGTCATCTTTCAATATGGCCAATGATTTTTTGGAAAATAACAACACCGGGGCTTTCATATCTTCAAGCACCTGTATTGTTTTTAATTAGTGCTCTGGTGCATTGTAACTCTTAATGCATCGGTGCTTTCATAGAACTAACACCCCCTAGTTCTACAAAATATTATTTCCATTCCCACTGCACTGTAAAAATTAACAACACCGGACGCCATATATAATAAACTCACCATTGTGTTTATGTAAACAAGGCATTCCAGTGCTGCATATTTAAGAGAAAGCATCAGAACTGCAATTATTTTTTGCATGCCCTAGAGCCATTCATTCATCAAAGAACGACTGGGGATTTTTTTATATAAGCACTGACGTGATATATGTTTCAAGGTCCGGCGCTCTTTGAGTTGAACACACGGTGATTTTTTTTGTAAGCACCAGGGCGGCATACATTTGAGGTTCCAATGCTCTTTCAATTAAACCTCTTGGTGCTTTTAATTATGTATAAAGCCCATTGCATTTCTATAAATCGCACACTTGGGCTTCCTGCTCCATAAAGCGCACAAAAAAACATCCTCTAAAACCTCCATCCACCCATATTTTTTCATTTGTGATGAAGTTTTCTTTTAAGCTCCATTAAAACATTTGTTCCCAAAAACATATGTTTTAGCGGATGTGTTTTTGACAATTTTTGCCAATTTTCTAACACTAAAAATATTTGTTATAGCCTCCACTAGAAGGTCTATTTCCTTGTAATGCCCCCAAGTAAACCTAATTTCATCTTCTAGTGAAATTCCCTTATAGATTATCCTAGGCTTTAATACAATTTGAGATTTGACCATTGAACCAAGATCTATAGCTTGGCTACAAATCCACCAAGATTCAAAGTTTGAAGAGAAGAATCAAAGATAAAAATGAGAAAAGCACAAACCTATATGAGGTATTGCCAATGCTCATTAGTTAACTAACCCAACCAATGAATTAAGGCCAAATCCATGCAAATGTAATGCCTACTAGGGAAATATTTGGGAAAGAAAACCATGCAATGGTATGCCATGAATCCTACCTCAAAAGAAGGAAAATGCAAACAAATAAGTAAACTTAATTGTTGCATGTAAATTACAGTGCTAAAGTCGAACTAAAGTAAACTAAAGAAAACAACTAGATAAACATGAATAACAAGGCATTGTATGTTAGAAATATACATGCACTATGCTCACCCTCATTTTTATGGAGTTTGTGAGGGAACCATAGGGATTTATGGAGTAGACGGGATTCTTTTCACATTGAATTGTCATTATGTGAGTTTCAAAGGTACCTTGGGTGATGGATCTAATAATTTGGATGAGTTTTGGTCTTTAATGTTACATATGAGACTAGATTTATTTATAATTAAATATTTCTCAACTTTAAAATTATGGAGACTCAAAGCTAATTGTGTATTGCATGAAAGGAAATGCATTGCTTCAAAATCAACCTTTTCCTTCTCTTTAATCAAGTTAAGGCATTGCTTCAAAATCTAAACTTATCCCATCTCTTTGCGAAAGTTAAGATTTTCGAATCCAAGTTCAATCTAATAGTATCCTTCACATGTTCTCAAGGAATATTATTTTATAAAAGATTCTCTCTTAATAGGGTAAGGGCTTCATAGTTGGAATTTTGATCACTTAGAAATTGTAACAACCCCGGGTTAAAAGTTCATGTAATAAAGTTAATAAAGGAAAAATAAGACCAAGGTCATGGGACACATATTCCAAGCTGAATGTTGGGCAAAACATCTTAGTGAGTGTCCATTTTGGCTTATTATAGCTAAAGAAAATGACAAAGGCATTGGTAAAGGCAAAGTGACATTAATTGGTATTTTATTTACGAAAATAAAGGAAATTAGGATGAAAGGTCACAAGTTTGCATGAGAGGAAAATTGAAGGAAAATAAAGGAAATTGAAGAAAATAGAGGCCTCAATAATAAAAAGGCTTTTGAGGACCAGTTCATGGCTTTTTGAAAGTTCATTTTTGGATCTCTCTCTATTCTCTCTCACACTTAGAGAATTCTTGGACCACTCTAGCATTTGGGAAATAAAGCAAAGGAATCCAAAGGAAGGACAAGGAAAGCAAAGGACAATCAAGGAAAATTTGGATCAAGAAGTTTCAGCAGGAATACTTGCAGGTAGCAGGTTGCATGTGTGATTTCCTAGCTGGTTTGGGAATGCATGGTACATGCACATATGTATTTGGTTCTCTTGTTTTCATTGGAATGGGTTTTCCCAAGTGTGATAATGGTTTCAGCCTTGCATTTCCATTTCTGGATAGCCATGGTGTGATGGGGTTTTGTCATTTAATTGAGCTTTGGATTATCGCATGGTTTTAGAGCCAGGTGAGGTGGTCTCAGGAAAATTCCTAAGGGCCTAGGAATCCCTTGATCGGTTTTGGCAGGATTATAGTAAAGCCTAAGGGTGGAGACAAACAAATTCCTCAAGGTATTGTTGAAGAAACTTGGACGCATCCAAGCTTGTTTTGTGCCTAGGAATCCCTTGAGCAGTTTTTGCAAGATTGTTGTAAATCCTATTGGTTTATGTCTTGTTTTGGGCCTAATGGTCCCTTCATCGGTTTTGGCAGGATTGTAGTAAAAACTAAGGGTGGAGGTGGTTTAATCTCTGGAAAGACTTGGTTCTTTTTGTCTTAAGTCCCACATTCATGCTTGGAATATGGCACAAGGGTGATTGGCTGAAAGAAAGATTTGGTTCAGCTCAATCTATGGCCGGGTGGTACATGGAAGTCCCTGACTTGGTTAGCTTTTGCATATGTTAAAAAGAACTATGTTCCTCTTGTATTTCATGAGTAATGGTACTTGTTAATATGTGGCTTTGATGGTTATTCTATCATGGTTATTCTTCTAGTTATATGATGGTTATAAGCATGGTTTCATAACAAGTTCTAGCTATGACTCTTTTCATGTTTTGATTGGTTGATGGATGGTTATTGGATGCATGAGCTAATAAGTGTTATTTTAGTTATTATGAGAGAAAATTAGACCTTCTTGATGATTCTTAGATAAGTATCAAAGCCCTGTGTTCAAATATGCATTTGTGACTTGTAGATTACATGTTCTTAATATGTTTGAAGAAATGATTGTCATGTTTAGGCCTGGTTAGGTCAGGTATTTGATCAAGTTTTGTATGAGTGGCTTTGTTTTGATGTCATTTATCATTATAGAAAGTCTCATTGTGTTCTGGGCAGTGGTCTAGAGGCTTACCTGGAATTTATGCACAAAATCTGGGACTGCACCCTCTGAACTAAAAATGTTAGGTCACAACCGCTACCCGGTAGGTTTATACATGCGGTTGGAGAACCTCAACCACATGGAGGCCTTGTCATGCATGCAACTAGGAGGCCAACTTAGTAAAAAGGCATTCCAGTTCAAGATTTGGGCAATGAGAGTGGTTGTTTAGCTTTTGGGTGTCTTATAGCTCCTGAGGAAGGTGATTAAAGTTCCAGTTTGTCGATTTTTCTTCCTTAATTATACTTAGGAGGTTGATTCATGTCATAGTAGCCCTAAGATCATGTTTACCTTGGCAAGGCGGTGAAGGTGGGTAAATGTGGGAGGGGTCGTTACGGGGTGGTATCAAATCATGGTTCAATACTTGGACTAGATGGGTGGAACATGTTTTTCATGCATGCATGTTAATGTCTATGTGGTTGTTGTTCATGCATTGTCATGGTTATGGTTGTGTGCATGAGGTCATAGTATAAAAGTGGTGTTATCATGCATGATGCTGATATATTGATATGATTATGTATAACATGTATCGTGCTAATTTGGATTGATTCTGCATATGAGATAACCTCCCCTAAAATTCACTGAGGTATGTTGGTTATGTTTTTATTTGGTTTATCTGACATGGTATGTTTGTAGGAAAAAAAGGATCATAGATGACTAACAAAATGGTGGATTACAGTTTATGAGATTCCCTTTATAGATCAGATGAGCAGTCAAGAGAAGTATACTCTCATGACATAGCATGCACCTTGAGAAGTTTAAAGGCACAGATCATAAGTTGCAAAGCAAATAATGACATGATCATTTAGTCACAGGAAAGACTTGCTAGGGCACATGAAAAACAAGCAGAGGCCATTGCAGTTATCCTTCAAATTTTGTCAAACTTGCAGAGACATGGAAAACCATAGATTGGTTATGGACAAGAAGACAAGACTAATGGGGCATATGGTAATAAGTATCATGGTGGGCAAAGGTCGGATAGGGATGACACAATCAGAGATGGTAGGTTCTTGGATACACCTGATAGGAGAGGTAGTGGAAATGGGTTCTACTCTAGTTCTAGTTCTGACATGTATCATGGTCATCATCATTATAGGAAGAGTGATAGGGGATATTTACTGGATGAGTTTAAGAAATCCAAACCACATACATTTGATAGAGAATTGAAGAAGTTGGAAGATGCATAAGAATGGTTACTTGGAATGAAGAATCTCTTTGAGTTGCATGACTATACAGAGAACATGAAGGTCATGATAGTTATTTTCAGTCTCAAAGAGAAAGCATACATCTAGTGGGAAGATGTGAAGCGTGTCAGAGATATCAGGATAAAGGAGTTGAGTTGGCATGAATTTAGGAGACTCTTCAGGAATAAGTATTTGTCAGAGAGATATTGTGATGGAAAATCCAAGGCATTCTATGAGTTGAATATGGGATTAATGATAGATGAGGAGTATATGACTAAGTTCCTGGAGTTTTTGAGGTATGTCTCATATCTTAAGGATGAGAAGAAAAAATTTCAAATATTTGTCAGTGGATTGCCATTAACATTTAAGGATCAGATTGAGTATGATGGGCCTCAGCCATTAGAGGAAGCACTAGGAAGTTGAAGCACTGTTATGAACAATTGAAGCATAAGACCCAGTCTAAGAAGGGTTGGAAAGGGAATTACAAGACTAAGGGTAAATGACCATCGAAGCGAACAAGACCTCAGGATGTAAGTGAGAAATAAAATGTTGTTCCTTACAAGAAATTCAATGCAGTTGAGAAGGGACATGGGTCGCAACCTGGAGAGTAGAAGAATAGAGGTGATGGTAGGAAACAATTCCAGTGTTGGATATGTGGCAAGGAGCATCTCAAGAAGGATTTTCCATCGTATAAGGGTGGTAGGCCTCATATCTATAGTGTTCAAGAGGCACAATAGTTAGGGATGTTGGATAGAACATTCCTCGGATCTATGCAACATTGGATAACAGGCGAGCGGATCATCAAACATCTATCAATGAGATAGAAGGTAAGCTCTATGATCGATTTTTTTCTATTTTTATTAACCCTGGATAAGTGTGGTTTGAGAAAATAAGTGTCTGCAGAGTCTTGGTTGGTGCAGTTGGCTATAGGTACTAAGAAGAGAGTTCATCATTGGGTAAGATCTTGTGCATTTGAGCTGAACAATATGCCTACACCAATGAATCTAAATGTGCTTCCATTGGGTTTGTACAATATGCTTCTAGGTATGGATTGGTTGTACCTTTGCAGGAATAAGGTGGATTGTTATGAAAAGGCTATTGAGTGCTTGGATGAAAGTGGGGAACAAAGAATCTTGCAGGGAAAGAAGAAGCCTACATCAGTTAGAATGGTCACAACTATGCAAGAAAAGTGTAGTTGTAGGAAAGGGTGTGTTATTCGCAGTGCTTGTTTCCAGTGATAAAGGTAAGGATGTTGAGGATGCAGAAGTCTTGAAGAGGTATCCGGTTTTATAGTAGTTTCAGGATGTATTCCCAACAAAGATTCCAAAGTTGTCGCCTCTAGGGGAAGTAGACTTTTTTATTAAGTTGATACCAAGGGAAACACCAACATCAAACACACCTTACATGATGAGCACTCCAGAGCTGGTCAAATTGAAGTTTTAGTTGAAGGAAATTCTTGATAAGGGATACATTAGGCCAAGTGTGTCTCCTTGGGGTGCACCAATATTGTTTGTGAAGAAGAAGGATGGTACTCTCAGGTTATGTATTGATTATAGGTAGTAGAACAAGGTGATAATTAATAACATGTACCCTTTGTCAAGGATCAATGACTTGCTTGATTAGTTTAAGGAAGCAACAATGTTCTCAAAGATTGATTTGAGACCAGGATATCATCAGGTATGCATCAAAGAAGAGGAAATCTATAAGACTGATTTCCGAACCAGGTATGGGCATTATGGGTTTGTTGTGGTTCCTTCTAGTTTGACTATTTCTCCAACTACTTTCATGTGTTTGATGAATAGTGTATTGTGTCCTTATCTGGACACGTTTGTGATTGTATTCATTGATGATATATTGATATATTCTAAAAATGAGGAAGAGCATGCCAAACACTTAACAACAATATTGAGATTGCTAAGAGAGCATCAATTGTATGCCAAGCTTAGTAAATGAAATTTTCAGACATAGGTACATTACTTGGGACATGTTGTTTCCAAGGAAGGTATAACAATGGATCCAGACAAGAGCTATCATGGATTGGGCAATTTCAAGGAATGTGGATGATGTTAGATCATTCATGGGGTTAACAGATTATTACAGGAGGTTCATCAGAAACTTCTAACAGATTTCCTATCCTATTTCATCATTGCAGAGGAAAGGAAAACAAATTGAATGGACAGAGGAATGTGCAACTAATTTTGAGTAGTTGAAACAATTTCTTACAAACGCTCAAGTTCTAAAGGTTGAAGATCCAGATAAAGAGTTCATGGTGTGTACATATTCTTGAAAAAGAGGATTTGGGGGAGTTTTAATGAAGGAGAGACAGGTGGTATGCTATGAGTTAAGAAAACTAAATGAGCGCGAGAAAAACTATGTGATGCATGATTTTGAGTTACCAACGGTCATCCATGCAATGAAGATGTGGATACACTATCTTCCTGGCAAGAGTTTCAACTTGATGAGTGATCATAGTGGACCGAGTTACTTGTTTGACCAACCTAATATGAATGCGAGGCAAGATATATGGTTGACCACACTTAGTGAGTTTGATTTCGAGATCAAGGACATCAAGGGTAAAAAGAATCGGGTTTCATATGCTCTTAGAAGAAGAGTATAAGTAAATCATATAACAACCATGAGTTCATACAGGACAAATTTACAGGATCAGATCTTACGCGTAAGACAACAGGATGACAGGTACAAGGATATTAGGCACAGGTTACAACAACAAGATACAAGTGAAAAGGATGTGGATTATCATCTCACGGCATACAATTTGGCCAGATTTAGGGACAAGATCTATGTGCCAAACAATAGTGAGCTCAAGAAACTTATATTGAGGGAATTTCATGTTAAGCCATAACCAGGTCTTCCAAGATATCACAAGACTTTGACAACTGTGAAGAAGTTTTACTATTAGCCGAATTTGAAGAAAGAGGTAGCTAAGTTCATCGCAATGTGTTTGTATTTTCAACGGGTAAAGGTAGAGTGTAAGCATCCATGTAGGTTACTAAAATAGATTATGATTCCATAATGGAAATGGGAGGTCATTTCTATGGATTTCATCATAGGTTTTTCGAGGACATCTAGACAACATGATTCCATCATGGTTGTGATTGACAAGTTGGCCAAGGTAGCTCACTTCATACTAGTTAAGTCTACTCATTCAGCTAGTGAGGTAACTTAGGTCTTCATTAGGGAGATAATGAGGTTGCATGGTATTCCTAAGAAGATTGTATCAGATAGAGATGTGAAGTTCACTTCTAGGTTTTGGAAGGAGTTATTTGCAGGTTTGGGTATAGATTTGGCCTTCAGTATAACTTATCATCTGGAAATAGATGGACAGACAGAGAGGGTCAACATGATTCTGCAAGACATGTTGAGAATGTAAGTTATGCACAAATAGTGGAGGTGGGAGGAATATCTTCCATTAGTTGAGTTTTCTTACAACAATGGGTATCAAGAGTCACCGAGGATGAGTCCATTTGAGGCACTTTATGGGTGAAATTTTAATACTCCTATCAGTTGGAGTGATCTAATTAACAGGGTACTGATAGGACCAAACATGTTGGTAGAAATGGTATAGGAAATGCAGGTTCTCAAGAAGAATCTAAAGGTAACACAGGACATGAAAAAGAGTTATGCAAATCAACATAAGACACTTAAGGTGTTTCAGTTTGAGGAGCATGTGTATTTTCACATCAAGCCCAAGAGAAGATCCTTGAGGATTAGATGATGTACCAATTTGGTACCTCGGTATTATGGGCCTTTTGAGATCCTTGAGAGGATTGGAACATTGGCCTACAAACTTGCACTGCCTATGACAATGAATGTCCATGATGTTTTCCATGTGTCATTGCTTAAGAAGTTTGTGAAAGATGTTGATCATGTGATTGAATGGTCTATATTGTAGGTGGATCCAAAAGGAAAATTCAAACTAGAAACTTAGTGCATTTTGCAGCGGAAACAACTCATGTTCCATAACCAAGCAATCGCGCAAGTTAAAGAGCAGTGGAAGCACTTTGTGCCCGATGAAGCCACATTGGAGATGACTGATCATATGCGAGCTATGTATCCTTCATTATTTTCCAGTTGAGGCAAGGGAGTTTTGGTATATGTACATATTTACGTATGGTTGTTATTATAAATATCGCAATGAGCTGTGTTATAAAGCTCCAATAAGCAGTATGGTTGTCATGCTGTCATGTTTGTCATGTTGGTTTTTCTTTTCAACATACTGCTCATTGTAAATAATACATTGAGCTAAGTTATAAAGCTCTATGGGAAATATGCTTTAGTTTTCAATGATTTTGTTGGTTGTAGGTGTCATAGAACACAGAGGATGGTGTTCCCCAAAGGGGGAGGGGTTTGTAACAACCCCAGGTTAAAAGTTCATGTAATAAAGTTAATAAAGGCAAAATAAGACCAAGGTCATGGGACATGTATGCCAAGTTGAATGTTGGGAAAAACATCTTAGTGGGTGTTCATATTGGTTTATTATGACTAAGGAAATTGGTAAAGGCATTTGTAAATGCAAAGAGACATTAATTGATATTTTATTTATGCAAATAAAGGAAATTAGGAGAAAAGGAAGATGAAATATCATAGGTTTACATGAGAGGAACATAGAGGAAATTGAAGAAAATAGAGGCCTCAATAATAAAAGGGCTTATGAGGACCAGTTCTTAGCTTTTTTATAGTTCAATTTTGGAGCTCTCTCTACTCTCTCTCACACTTAGAGAATTCTTGGAGCACTCTAGCATTTGGGAAAGAAAGCAAAGGAAGGCAAAGGAAGGGCAAGGAAAGCAAAGGACAAGCAAGGAAAAGTTGGATCAAGCAGTTTCAACGGGAATACTTGTAGGTAACAGATTGCATGTGTGATTTCCTAGCTGGTTTGTGAATGCATGTATGTATTTGGTTCTCTTGTTGTCATTGCCATGGGTTTTTCCAAGTGTGACAATGGTTTCAACCTTGCCCTGCCATTTTCAGATAGCCATGGTGTGATGGGATTTTGTCATTCGGTTGATCTTTGGATTGCTGGATGGTTTTGGAGTTAACTGAGGTGGTCTTAGGAAAATTCCCAAGGGCCTAAGAATCCCTTGACGAGTTTTGGCAGGATTGCGGTAAAGGCTGAGGGTGGAGACAAGAAAATTCCTCAAGGTATTGGTGAAGAAATCCAGAGGCATCCAAGCTTGTTTCAGGCCTAGGAATCCCTTGACCGATTTTGGCGGGATTGCGGTAAAGCCTAGTGGTTTATGTATTGTTTTGGGCCTAGTGATCCCTTTACCGATTTTGGTGGGATTGTAGTAAATCATTAGGGTGGAGGTGGTTTAATCTTCGAGAATCCCTAGTTATTTTTGTCTAAAGTCCCACATTCATGCTTGGAATATGGCATAGGGATGACTGGCTGAAAGAAAGATTTGGTTAAGCTCAATCTATGGTTTGGTGGTACGTGGAAGTCCTTGACTTGGTTGGAATTTGCACATGTTAATAAGAGATCTTTTCCTCTTGTATTTCATGAGTAATGGTACTTGTTATTATGTGGCTTTGATGGCTATTCTATCATGGTTATTCTTCTGGTTATAAGCATGGTTTCATAACATGTTCTAGCTACATGTTTTGATTGGTTGATGAATGGTTATTGGATGCATGAGTTAATAAGTGTTATTGTATTTATTATGAGAGGGAATTAGGCCTTCTTGATGATTCTCACATAAGTATCAAACCCGTATGTTTAGATATGGATTCATGACCTGTAGATTACATGTTCTCAATATGTTTGATGAAATGACTGTCATGGTTAGCCCTGGTTAGGTTAAGTCTTTGATCAAGTTTTTTATGAGTGGATTTGTCTTGATGTAATTTATCATTCTAGAAAGTCTCATTGAGTTCGGGGCAGTGGTTTGGAGGCTGACATGGAATTTAGGCTCAGAATTCGAGACTGCACGCTATGAACTGAACATTTTAGGTCACAACCACTACCTGGTAGACTTATGCATGCGGTTAGAGGCCCTCAACCACATGGAGGCCTTTTGATGCATGCAAATGGGAGTCCATTTCGGTAAAGAAGCATTCCAACTCAGGATTTGGGCACTGGGAGTGGTTGTTTAGCTCTTGGGTGTCTTGTAGCTCTTGAGGAAGGTCAGTAATGTTCTAGTTTGTCGATTTCACTTCCTTACCTGTACTTAGGAGGTTGAGTCATGTAATAGTAGCCCTCAACTCATGTCTACCCCTATAGGCCGGTGAAGGTGGGTAAATGTGGGATGGGTGATTACAAAAATCCATGGTTAAGACTCTGACTCCAACTATTCAAAGATATTTACAAAATTTACTTTCAATATTGTTGCATGAATGTTTCAAAGAAATTATAGTTTATAAAGTTTAAGTATTTATGTGTGATTTATATATGTTTTGATTGTAAAAATTTAGATTTCAGAGTTTCATGTTATTTAGGCACAACATATATTTGGATTGAGGAATGCTTTATGAAGATAACATTTGGATTGAGTAGTGGTCACCAAGAGTTTATAGTTCAATTTGAAGACTTTTAAGCTTTAATACCACTTAGATCATATTTCAATTTTTGGTGCAGACACTCTTTTTGTTGGTTTACCAAACTTTCATGTGGGGTAGTTTATTGTGTTGCAATGATTTTTTTTTGACATTTTTTAAAAACATTGTTATAGTTTAAGCAAACCCCTCTCCCTGTATATGTGTGTATCCATGGCTTTTTCCTCTTTTTTTTTTTAATTGGGCTAGAAACTATGTTCTTATGTACATATTGGACAACTATAAACCTATAGGGCTTGGACATTTTTTTTTGTATGAGAATTCCATTTTTTGTCCACTTTACGATAAGATTTTATGTGCAATATCACTTTAAAAAATCTCCTTTTTTCTCTATGGAATAGAAATATATTTTTTCCCTTTCAATAAAAATATTAAAATATAACAATAAATAAATATCACATTTCAAAGGCTTCTCTCTTCTTTAGTTGAAATTTTATAATGAAGGGTGTTATCAATTTACAATCACAAATATCATAGGAAAACTCTAAGGAATTGATCCCATGACCTCTTGATAACTTTTGCATTGGAAATTTGAGTTTCATTGAGCTCTCTCTCTCCCTCTCTTTGTATCCCAAGTGGTCATGGAATGGAGTGTTATCCTCTTCATCGAATTTCTATTGTTGTAAATAACATGCTAAGGCAATAATGAGTATAGGATTTGAGCTATGTTGTCGACTTGACCTTACACCCTAAATACTCTAATGTTTACCTTGGGTATCGACCTCAAAATGAGGAGAAGTATGGGAGGATTTCTTTGGGTTAGACGTTCAAGGAGTTAAGGGTTTAGTATAAAGGGTCATCTATGTTATGTGGCTATAAAGATTATGGTTTATACATGTTACATGTTTAAGGTTATAGTGGTCAAGGACACAAGGGTTAGAAATTTAGGGATAATGGTTAAAGTATAGCCAATCAAATTCATGTCTTATTGAGGTCAGTTGTGGGTTTCCAAATACCATGCTTAGGTCAACTTAGCATTCAAAATTTTTACCATCCATAAAGTATATAAATACTCAAGCTGACCTCACTTATTTCATTTAGTTTGTTGAGTAGAAGCTTCCATTTGCAATTTTAATTTGTAAAACAATCATTCTTTTGTTGAGAGACATACCACATCATTGGATCTCCAAGTTGCATGAGTAATTTATAGATCCACATCAATGTTGGTATTCATTCTTGTTTCTTTGCACTTAACCAATTTTCCTTAAAATATCTTACTTAGGTTGTATTCCACCCTACCACATCACGTTGTACTAGCTACAACATCTATAGTTGCAATGCCAACTCAGAATCATAATGGCAACTGCCAAATTTATTTTCGACCAAGTAATCATGCCAATAACTCTAATCCTAGATTGTAGCCTTAATCTTAATCATATTGAAACCCGATCTATTGTCTTATAATTACTAACAATACCTTCAACTGTGTCCAAATTTCATATTAAACAATGATAGATCTTGGCCACATCCATGTCAAGCATACAAACCATACTTATAAGTTTCAACCAAGTCAAAGTTAAGTTTTCCCCATCAAAGCCATGATAACAATTATTGCACATATATCACTCTCATATGAAAGAAAAATATGTGACTAAGATAATTACTCCAATTTGAGGCCAGTAGGTAAGTCCTAAAGTACATCATCATGGTTATTCATGAATGACTATCCATACCTTATTCAACTTCACTCCTCATTTGGTATCACAATAAGTGTCTTCATCATGCTTTTAAAATATCTCTAAGACACCCTTATGGCTACCCAACAAGATTGTGGGTGACATTTTAGCTTCAATTTGGGGATAAGAGTCCTTGGGGGCACTTGAGAACCCCAAAATTTCAACATGTTAAGAATAGAGTTGCAAAGACAAAATCAAGGATCTAGTGTAACCATTTCATCATCTCAAGGGTACAATGTCCCTTTCCCCTATATTTAATTGCCAAGTTAAACAAGAACACATTAATGCATGGGTCGTTTTGCTAGGATCTTCATAGTGGATGGTTTATCTCTCAAGTTGAAGCAATGAATGGATACTTCTGACTAGAGAATGACCTTAGGTGAGTAGGGAAATTGCCCTAGCCATGTTTATCCATATTTGAAGAGAGCTATCACAAAACCTTCAAGGCCATAAATCAACTTCCAAAGCAACAATTCTCATGCTATAGTCATTTGGGTATAAATAATGGTGGTTTTGTTCATAGAAATATGGTTTTTCTGCATAGAATTGTTGCACATAGATTTTTTCACTTTCCAGACTAAAAAATAGTTAAACTATTCCCTTTGGAATAGTTTCAAATTCATACCACTGATAGGATACCCATTGTTATCATATTCAAGGAATAAAAAAGTAACTCATGTTATTGGACTATATAGTACATATTGCATTACCGGTTTGCTCGGGAATAGATGGTAGGTTTAGACTGAAAACTCTGTCATTTTTAATCCTTAAATCCTCATTCAAAGTTGTGTTGTGATCATCAACTTCAACAATGGAGCCATACATACTATTTTTAGGAAGAGTATGTGTAAAAAGGTCTCTTGTGACAAACCAAGCTTCATTTATAACATTATTTTCATAAAATTTCCTTCATCCCATGCATCATAGAAAGACTCTCTTGGGACATCAAATATCCCATTATAAACAAACCTCAAGCCTACATAATGTTGTTCACCAGCTCGAGGACTAAAATAATTCATGCCATCAACTTTCATGCTCCCTTGGTAATTAGTACATTGTTTAGATTGTTGCTTTTGGATATAATTCATACCACCATACATCAATTGTTGTGAAAAAACCTCACCCTCAGAAAAGGTTTCATCATGTGTTCCTAACTCTAATGAGTAATTTGATACAATTAGGTCATCTTTGGGCTCAACTCCATTTCCAATCTGCTTCTTTACATGATGCCTTTGACAATTTCCATTATCAAATGATCCAATCAACCTTGCATTTGGTTCAAACTTATTTAGAAACAAATTAAAAAACTAAATATAACCTTCATAATTTTGAATCAATTAACATTACTTCTTATATTAAATGCTTAACCATCATTCAAATTCACGTGTTTCGAACCATGTCCCCAAACACTACATGTACAATTTGATCTCGAATCTCTAATATTTGAAGTCGAAAGTGTTGCCATAACATTTATAATGTTGGATAACAAGTTCAAAAGTTTCAATTTGATCTTGAATCTCTAATGCTTGAAGTCAAGAGCGTTCTCATAACATTTATAAGTGTAGGATAACAAGTTCAAATGTTATGAATGTTGGATAACAAGTTCAAATGTTTCCTTTTTCTATCTTTTGTAAGTTAGGAACACATGTGATTGTGATTCAAAATGTTATCCACAAGCTAATGGATAACATATGGCTTCTACTCACGGACAAGTGTCTCTCTTAGGGGACTTGAGAATCCCATATTCCCAGATGAATGTAACCTGTGTTAAGACGAATGTAACCTGTGTTAAGACACTGTTCACTGACATATTACATGTTATAATCAAGTTGTCTACTATAGTGATAATTTGCTTCGTTGCAAAATTCTAACCATTTTTTTTTAAATTTTGAATATGAAAAGTGTTTAGATTGTTTTTTATGACAAAAATAAATTCAGCGCCATTCAAAACTTTTTAAAACACCCAAAATCCTAAGTCAATTTCTAAAAATTTTCATATAACCCTCCAGGAATTTCCTTGAAAACGTTGCTCCTTATAGTAGTGCGTTATGATTAAAAATTTTCATATAACCCTCCATGAATTTCCTTGAAAACGTTGCTCCTTATAGTACTGCGTTATGATTAAAAGATAGAACGTGGGAGAGGGAGAGGGATGTCATTGGGCACTGTGCCATAAAAAGCACCGGTGTAAGCGTAGAAGGTGGACGTGGGAGTGGGCAAAAAAGCACCGGTGTCAGCGTAGAAGGCGGACGTGGTAGTGGGAAAGGCAGCGTGGAAGGTGGACGTGGCAGAGGGAGACGACGTGCACTGTGCCAAGAAAAGCAGTGGCGCGGTAGAGAAGACGACCTATTCAAACTTTAAAGCCAAATGTGTTCCAGGCATGGTCCTGAGCCACACTGTAGAGTCCTGGAACTAAACGCTAGTATGATTGTTAAGATTTTGCTTGAGCTGGTAAGCGCTATGTACTAATATGTATCAATATATATAGGTACTGTCATGTAACATAACATAAATTTGAATTTCTGCCAATGTGATTTGTCTTGCAGAAGCAAATGACTCGCAGGGCTGGAATTCGGAATTTCTTCGTTACAAGAAATGATTCGCAGGGCTGGAATTCGGAATTTCTTCGTTACCAGAAATGATTCGCAGGGCTGGAACCCGAAATCTCCTTGAAATCTAAATTCGTTACTAGAAATTCTGAAGGTTCTCCTTGCACCTATGGGCTCCCGATACGGACAGGTAAATTACTTGCTCAATGAATTCCTTGGGCTGTTTACGATTCCGATGATTGAATTCCTCGGGCTCTTTTACAATTCTGGTGACTGAATTCCTTTGGTTCTTTTACGATTCTAGTGACTGGCTTGGTTTGCATTCATTCACATTTTACATGTCCATGGTTTGAATTTATGCAATTTTAATTCCTATATTTTTAGTGTTTCATATATATTTTTACAGAAACGGATGACTTCTGCCATCTTCTGGCAGATTGTTGTACTTGCACTTTGTGGTAAGTGGGGAGTGAAGCCCTCTACAACTTCTACAGACTCTGTTGTTGCTTGATCATCTCACTAATCATGGGATACCCATTACGTTAAATGTAATTGCAGGACACCACTCTGTTTTAGAAGAAATTCGATTTTGCAAGCCTCAGATATACTTCCTCCACATTTACCTCGTTCTAGTTCTCAATTTGTGATGGCCACAACATTCAGGTAATGACTTCTACCATTTTCTGGCATACTGTTGTGTTTGCACTTTGTGGTTAAGTGGGGAATGAAGCCCTCTACAACTTCTGCAGACTCTGTTGCTTGATAATCTCACTCGTGGGATACCTATTACGTTAAATGAAATTGCAGGACACCTCTCTGTTTTAGAAGAAATTCGACTTTGCAAGCCTCAGATATACTTCCTCCTCCATACTTACCTCATTCTAGTTCTCAATTTGTGATGGCCACAACATTCAGGTATTCATGCTTTTATATGTATACATATATATCAATTTTTGATAATTTCATACTCGTAAAAGAATTAGTCACAGTAGTTGTAGCATCTTCTGGTGGATTAGAAGATGGATTTTTTCGCTTGCACTTAGTTGGTAAGTGGGAGTGAAGCCATCTACAACTGCTGCAGATTATTGCTTGGTTATCTCACTAATTATGGGATACCCATTGTAACTCTGTTTCAGAATTCTGCCGGACAACTCTGTTTCAGAAATTATACTTTGCAAGCCCAGGATATACTTCCTCCAAATTTACCATTGCAATGGTGAACCTCTTTCCAGTTCTCAATTTGTAAATAGGCCACAACATTCATGTACTCATGCTTTTACATATCCGGGCACAACATTCAGGTACTCATGCTTTTATATATCGATTTTGATAATTTAATACGGGTAAAAGAATTAGTTGCTGTAGTTGATGAGTAATTTAGGGCTCATTCCTTCATTTTCTCTTTTGTTATAGAATAATGTGAATAAATTTATTTTTAGCGAATAGATCAAGAGTTGAATCCAAACTAAAATTGATGACCAACGCAAAGCCCATTGCGTCAATCATCCACCATCCCTGAGACCTTTGTCTTGACCACGTTAGAAACCTAGCTGTTAATACTTGTTCCTACCTTGAGATAAAAAATGTGCACCTTTGCTGCCCTGGCTTATGGCACGTCATTCGCTTCCCTCATGTAATGCCATATATAGATTATTAAACAATATAATAAACAATATACTATATTAGGCACCCATGAGAAGAACTGGACAAAACCTCAGACAGTCCGTCACAATTGATACTTTATTTTTGTGCCGAACCGGGCTTTCTACATATAGGGTTGGTTACATAAAACATTTTGTGCATCCATGTAGAAAATCCGGCATTTAGCAATGGTAACAATAACAAATTCAAAGCCCAAAGGCCATAACAACAACCATATGTACAACTAAAAACAGACAGAAGACTGTGTAGAGCAGAGCGAAAGAGGGCTAAGTCTGTGATTTTGTCTCCCGGAGCTTGTCCTTCATGAAATCAGTCTTCTCCTCCTATCAAATCTGGTTAAATCTGCTCACCATCCTCCTCTTCAACTACGTTATACCGGGGGAGGTCTACCCAATATGAGAGCGCTTGATCCTATAAAACTCCAATGGGCCAAGGATGGTGTTAACAGATTAGAATGGCACACTGGCCCAGGTTCTAATCTCCTCGGCTTTACAAAACGAGCCAAGAAAGCAATCGACGAGGGCTCTCGAGTTCCAAAAAGAGTTGTACACCTCCTAAATTAAATAAATATTAACTATTTTTATATTTCATTTTATTAAATATTTTTAATTACAATTTAATATTTATTATATTTTAATAAAAAATTAATTTAATATTATTTTTAATTAAAAAGTAAATTTAATATTTATATATTGTTTTTAACCAAAAATATTTATTTATTTATTTTAATTTATTTATTTTATGCTTAAGGGAATCTGCCATTGGGTCAGCTTCATACTCATAAATGAAATGATATTTTAAGGTCCATGAGACTGAAAATAGTCTATGAGACCATTAGTTCCCTCTTTTTGGCCTTTTGCAATTCAATCCTTTTCTTATTCAAATTGATGATGTGCTGGCCCAACCTTCCAATAATCCTCTCACTGAAAAGACAATGCCAAGAAACCAATGTTAACATATTCCCATAATTTTCTCTGATGTCTTTGAATGCATCACATTCCGAAATGAAGTGTTTTTCCGATTCCACTGCTTGCGTGAGACGTGCAAAATATACACACCTGTTCTTCCCAAGCTTCTTTAGGTCTTTTCCACTGTCCTGTTTCACATCAAAGTTGATACGAATTGGTCCTTAATTGAGTAATAAGAACCTTTGCCTTCCACGAAATGTTAGCTCTAATGAACTCTTTCCAATGAACTCTTTTTGTTGTAGATCACACATAGGGTTGAATTCCTCAATGTAGTACTTCTTCTTTCTACCCAACTCTTTTCCCCATACCTTTTTACGAAACTTCTCCATAACAAAATTCTTTAGCTCCTTGCTATTTGTGGGATAGGCATTGAAGTAGATATTTCATTTTTGCATCCATGTGTAGTTTTGTTTCATCCATGTTTTTTTTCTTTCACTCATGCCTTCATTGAAGATAACATTAGGCCATCTACCTACTCCCATTTGCTCAATTCTTTTTAGATATCTTATGAGCCACACCATAGCAATTGCTTCGATGGGAGTTTCTCCTGTTTCACTCAATATTATCTCATAAGGTGCCGAACTTTTTATTTGATCAAGCATTTTCGGATTTTTTTTCAGTTTGTTTTCATTTTGAGATGGGAGCGCTGTTAGCCCACAATTCACACCCATATAGTATCACTGGACAAACTAGGAGTCCAAAAAGAACTTTAATTGTTTTCCAATCCCATAACTCTGCCTCTCTACATCTCTTTTAAAGAGCATATAATGCTTTCCACCCTCCTAAAATTCTCTTCTTTATGTAGTCCTCCCAATTAAGTTTGTCGTTGAAATCAATCCCGAGGTACTTGTACTCATTTACTTCTTCAAGAATGTTGCCTTCAAAGAAGAAAGTATACTGTCCTTGCTTCCTTTTATTAGAGAAAATCACTATTTTGGTCTTGCTAGTATTGATTTGCATCCCCACCACTCTACAAAAATGCTTAAGGGCATATAGGTGCATTTGCAATCCATGGCCCGATTTAGAAATAAAAACAATATCATCAACATATCAAAGAAGCTTTATCACAAACTCCCCCAACCGAACACCATCTCCACCTTGCAGATTCAACCACTCTTCTAGTTTATCAATATATAAACCAAAAATAGCAGGGGATAAAGGGCAACTTTGCTTGAATCCAATGTCACTTCTAAAGCATTTTGAAATACCTGCTGTGGTTCTAATTTTGACTTTCACCTCTTTATAAAGTCTATGGACAGCAACTCTATAATGCAAATGAATTTCAAGTTCTTCCATTCTACGCCACAACTTATCTCTAGGGACTGTGTCAAATTGCTTTTTGAAGTCAACAAAGCAGCAGAATACTTCTTCTTTGTCCTCCCAAATTTTTTCAACAATGTGTCTCAATGCGATACTATGATCCACTGTAGAATATGAAATAGATTGATTTTGGCTGCTACCACTATAACCACCTAGATGCAGTGTCCGTACCCCCACACAAATGGCACATAGTTTGACACTTCGGGTGATTGAACATGAGACCTTTCACTCACATTTACTTTATATTTTTCACAGGCTTGCCAAGTGAGCTACCCGAGGGGACAATCAAAATATAATGTTAAATGTTATTGAGGATTTGATAAATTTTTAACCCCTTTCCAATTTTAAATTAAATCTACATATTTTCATTTTTTTTTTTTTAATTTGTGATTTTAAATTTTATGATTAGTTTTTAATAATTAATTTTTTGATATTTACCATTCTTTATTTTTAGCTTAATTTTATAATATAGTAGGTTTAATTTGTATAATTTATTTGATTATATTAATAAGATATCTATTTTATTATTATTATTAACATGAATATACGTTTTAATTTTGTACTCTGCAAGTTTGTTTGCTATTAGGGTTTTGAAGAATTTTGAGCCATGTCGGATGCCCCAAAATATCATTATTCTGTTGGAGGCTTGTCATGGAGCACATCTGGCTTGTCATGGAGCACATCTGGCAAGACTTTGGGAGATGATTTTCATAAGTTTGGTCATCTCATTGAGGCCAAGGGATGAATGATGGTGACCGCTAGGGTTTCAAACTGTGTCACTATTGAAAAAACCCACTGGACTAGATCTGCAACTGGAAGGGACAACTGCGTTGTGGCTCTTGCCATAGTTGCTAAGCGCCCTCACAATAATCTCGATCTTGTGCAATCTAGAAGCAGTTATGGGCCTAGTTTGGAAACTATGCACTAGAGTTTAGAAGAGAGAACCGTTGCTGCTCAGGTAAGCCCTAGCTTGGGTAGTGGCAGGTCGAGGAATCTCCACGACTATCCTTTCTCACGCACAACCAAGAGACTCTTTGCTGGTTCCTCGAAACTTTTTTTTCTTCAGATTTTTGTTAAGCTTCTCTCTGGGTGTTCGTTGCTCCTTGGGGCTTGTTCCATAGATCTGGTATGTGACCTCAAGATTTCCCTGGTGCTCCAGGTGGGTATTCCCTCTGCCACGCAACGCCTACTTTTCGAAGGTAAGCAATTGGATGATTCTTCCCCTCTTTTTGTCTATAATATTGGTAAAGATGCCATTGTTTTTATGGCCCTTTGTTTAAGGGGGGTGGGGCAGCTGTGGGAAAGCCTTCCTCCTTTCGGGAATTTTCTTACAAACATGTTGCCCATGCTCAACCCTCACCAAAGGCAGCTCAGTCCCAAGTGGTTCTTGGTCGTTTTTGGTCGAAAAATCAGAGGAAGTTCCCTTCTTAGAAATCTCTCACCCTAGTCTTGAGGATCTCTATTAGCTATGTAGAGTGAACCCTTATATGTCATTTCAACAGTTTACGGCCCTGTTCGGTTGGTTTTTAACATTGAATCCATTCTTTTTTTTTAAGGAACTAGTATTGAGCTTTATATATTAAAAATGTTGGAATTTGGGCCAGGACCCTTACAATATTCTTTGCTAACCAGATATTCAATGTTTTCATTGATCCACAAAGTGGAGAGTTCGATCTTATGACAACTTTTTCTTCCTATTCTAAACACATGCTTACTATAGACTCGATAAAAGGCCCCTAAGATCAGGATGTATTTACATAACTTAATGTCATATCACAAGGGCAGTGCTACTGCAACCGGTTAACAGTTTCAGACAAAATACTAGGCTGAGGACTTAGCTATCCAAAATTGCAACTAGTATGAGTTCGACGATGTCTCTTTCTCTCAGGTCCTGGCCGTTGCCACATTTTGTAGATCATCTCTAGTATTTCGTTCTTCTAATTACGAGACTCTTAACTCCAACGATGTGATATTTGATCGAACTTTGGCCCTGAAGTGCTCCAATTTGCTCCGCTGCAATGCCACCTTTGTCTCCGTTAGCAACTAGAAGCATTGTCCTTGTCACTTCTGTCTCACCCTATTGTTGTATTACCATCATTAGCCCTTCAACAAACTCCAGAAGTCTTTCCAGTAGAAGATTTGTTTTAGTGTGCTTCGAATTGGATGGAGAATTTTCCATTGAAGATGCGATCCTTGCTTTGCCACAAATTTCCAAGAGAATAATCCACCACAATTTTCCATAATTTTCTTGAGCCAATAGTGCACTGTGGCGTGGAATGTAGAGACCGTTCCTTATATAATACGCCATGGCCATCACATATACTCAAGTGATGTGAATTCACCATATCGAAGCCAGGATCTTGTTGACGACAGTGTAGGGATAGTTGAGGAGTATGATAGGGTCTCAAAATTAACTCCATTAGCTTGCAGAGAGAATAGAATTTCATAATCAAGGTCCTTTGTATTATCACCCGATCTTAATTGCTTGATGCTAATTTCCACTTGCTAGAAGTGTTAGTTGCATAACATTGCCATCTATTGCAATGTTTAATGCTATGCATCAACTTCTAGAGTCTTCATAATTGATGATTAAATGTGCACTTCATACTGGCATGCTTGTGCTCCAATTTGCGAGTTGAACTCCAAGACAGAAAGTGGAGTGTGAGCTAGGTCCGCCATACTATTTTGGTCATCCGCTTTTTTCCCTAGGCCAACAAAGGCCATATTAAAACACTTTTGATTGTCCTTCATGGCTAAGGAATGAATGTATGGCCAATCATCCTAGAATCAAGTTTTGTTTCCCCTTTTCCAGTATTGCCCCTTTTTTTGCCTTTACATTTGCCATTGAATTCAAATGCCTATATATATGAAAAAATTCAGTTTGATCAAACTGCTATGAGAACTGAATAATCCATTGGAGAATAGGTGGGTGATCTCAGCTTGGATTTACCTTAGCCCTTACTAATTTATTAATGACTAACATTGAGTGAGTTTACAGATGTTCTTGGTAAGTACCAATTCCATACCCTTCCAAAGTGCTAAATACTCAACTTGATTGTTGGTCGCAATGCCTAATCCCCAAGCATATTGAGACTCGATTTTTTCATTGGGGCGAAGAATAACCCCTCTTCCTCCTACCTCCCCTACTGGATCCATTCTTCAAGGACCAAGAATTACAAGGTTATTTTCTGCTCCAAAGGCTTCTTCATTGTGTTGTTTCCTAAATTGGAAGACTACTTGTATCTAAAGGGCCTTCATTTTCGGGCAATGCTAGAATTTTCCTAACTCCTTGGTTTCCAGATTTTGACCCTTCTATAATAGTGATTACCAAGCTGCCAATTTGGGTCTGGCTTTCTAATTTGCCTGCTCACTTGTGGCACTTCTCAGTCTTTGAGGGCATTGGAAACTTCCTGGGACGTTTCCTTACAACATACGCTTCTCGTGGGAAGCTTGACATTTACACCTTTGGCAGAATCTGCATTGAAATCGATATCAGTAAAGGGTTGTGAGAATAGATCAATTTAAAATAGGGGATTTTCATTGGACCTAGGCTTTGGACTATGAGAATATTGCTTTTCGTTGTCACTTCTCTCATCAAATAGCTCACTTACAAAATTCTTGCTCTCTACTCAAATTTCACCAGAAGTGGAATATTCGTAATTGTAGAGCTAAAAGGTGGAAGCCTTATGACCTGCCTACCATGGAGAGCGAGGCTTCCTTTGATTCAAACAAGGATGATGAAGGATCCGATGATGAAATGCATTTGATGGACAAGGTTCAAAAGTCTCCATAGGCCTTATGAATTCCCTACCATGGAGAGCGAGGCTTCCTTTGATTCAAACAAGGATGATGAAGGATTTGATGATGAAATGCATTTGATGGACAAGGTTCAAAAGTCTCTAGAGGATCTTGTCGTGAACCATGCTCCCTCGGCAAGCACAAAAATAGTAAATATTAGTGTTTCTTTTGGCGCATGACTCAACTCCTTCTGATTCCGACAAGGATTCTCCTTCAACATGCAAAAATGATCTTCAGATTTCTTTGACGAACCCATCTTTGGAAGGTTGGGTCAAGGTTTCAAAAAAGAAAGGAAAGAAAGGTCGCTCCAGCGACCTACCCCAAATTGGGTGATTCTCTTTTGTAATTGTTTCTTATGCTCCTCTATGTCTCCTTTGCTATTCCCAGTCTCATACATCTTAGTTATGCTCTTGTTAGTATATGGCACATAGTGATAGAGAAAGAGCCATGATTGTATATGTATATGATGTACTTCATTTCTAATTGATCAATAGAAGCTTTAAAACTTACAAAAAAATTTATTATATTTTATAGCAAGTGTTATCTTGGGTATTGGTCAACTTCAATCATTGAAGCATCCTCCCTACCCCCAAGAAAATGGCACTCGGGTTAACACTCGAGGGGATTGAACATAGGACCTTTCACTCACATTTACTTTACATTTTCATGGGCTTGCAAAGTGAGCTACTCCATGGGGCAGCCAACATTTAATGATAATGTTTATTGAGGATTTGATAAAGTTTTTTTACCCCTTTCTAATTTTAACTTGAATTTATATTTTTTTCATTTAATTTTTTATATTTGTGATTTTAATTTTATAATAAGTTTTTAATAATTACATCTTTGATATTTAAAATTCTTTATTTTTAGTTTAATTTTATAATATAGTAGGTTTAATTTGTATAATTTATTTGAATATATTAACATGATTTTTTTTTTTTTAATAGCAAGTGCTATCTTGGGTATGGATCAACTTCAATCATTGAAGCAAAGGCATTACACCCAATTATATGATTCAATAATTGAAGTTAAGGCATTACACCCAATTATATGATTCAATAACTCACTCTCACCTGTAGTGATCCACTCCATACAAATCTTGGAAGATTTAAAATGCACAACCCACTCCATACACATCTTGGAAGATTTAAAATGCACAACTTTGAGGCTATGTTAATTTTTCATGATATGGTGTGTAGACATGAGCTCCTAAAACAAACCCCTTTTTTGAAAACGGATTAACCTATTAAAATAATGGGTGAATGAATGCTAATTTGACGAACACAATGAGTAGAATTTGAATCACTCAATTGCATCATTACTCTAAAAAGATAGAATAACAAGGAAATACTCCAACAAAACCATTGATCTAAAATCACAATGAATTGCCCTAAAGATATTTTATAAAATAGGAGACGAAGGGGAAATATAATGTATCTAGACATCTAGTGATGCGATCGAGTTGATGGAGGCAACCCTTACCATAATGTAGTAAAGGATAAGTGCACCCCATTGCATGGATAACTCTCCTTGTAATAGTGCACCCTACTAGAGAAGATTGGATGCGTGAATGCATGGACTGCACCTCCAAATTGGATACAAAGCATTCATGTGCCTCCCAGGCATTTGTGCCTTCCTATAATAGTTCTTGCACACACCTTCACCTCAAGCATTGAGGTTGGTGCTTACATATCTATAAATAGTAAGTTTAAAGATGGTGCATGCATGTAATCTCCATGGATGTGCCTCACTCACTCTTGGATACCTAGTAACTATTGTTGCATCCCTAAAGGATCCTCTTGTGCACCCTTTCCTTATCATATACAACCTGTTGAACAAGGATTGAGGAATTATCATTGCAGATGTTGCTATGTTAGATTTGCTCATCACACTATGATATTGCTAAATGAGAGTAGCTATTGAGCAATCAGGTAAACCATAACATGAAGACCAATTAAACTTCGAGGTCAGAACCCATAGATATTGAATGTGACACATGCAAATCCATGAAACTTCGAGGAGAGGTTATAGAAATGAATAGGAGATCCATAAAATCCCAAATCTAGGAGATTTGAAGACCATTGAAACTTTGAGATCAGAACCCATAGATATTGAATGTAACACATGCAAATCCATGAAACTTTGAGAAGAGGTTGTAGAAATAAATAGGAGATCCATAAAATCCCAAATCTAAGAGATTTAATTGTAGAAGATGCTAGATGTCGTTGACACGAATGTTTTAGTAGAGAGACATGGAAGTAAGGGATCTACCAGACTACCACACATTTCAAGAGCAATATATAGAAAATGATCCTACCTAGTGTTGTTCCTAGCATGGAAACAATGCCAAGGCATCCTATGGAGGCTTTGGAAAACCTTCCTACTTTTGGTGTCAAACTATCTCTTGGACCAGCGGGCAACCCTCAAACTATCACAAAGGTAGCTATTCAGAATCACCTCAGGAAAACTCTTTCAAGCATCCTCAAATGCTAGATTCAAAGATTGATAAACGAATGACCAGAGATGATAGTCGACTCCGGCTATATTTTCAGACTATGGCCCTTCCACTAGACACCTTTATCACACAATGCTGATACAAAAAAATGTATTATTGGAACATGAAGAAGAATGTCTTAGATACCAATGAGACTAGCATGGCAATCCTTGGCATTGAGGAACAAGTATCAAGATGGTTATTGAGGGTGGAAGTCCTTAAACTTCTTGATAATAAAGAAAGCATATTGGGTAAATCTGGACAAAGTAATCTTCACGTAAATCCAATAGCTCAGCAACACCTATAAACCCTTGAAGAATCTTGATTTTTGAGAAAATGCAATCTTCATTACTAATAGGCAGCAATGAATGTTATATGCATTCTTAAAAATTTAAAGACAAATACTCGCTCAAAAGATTGAATGTCAGCGAGTACAAGCACAGGAGAAAATGTATATTTCATTGGTTATTGCTTGATAAAATATTCAAGAAAGTCATAAAGAAAGTAATGATGAATGGGTTTGCAATACAATTATTTATGGCTGAAGCAAAACAATAGAAGAGTTTGCAGCTGCTTAGAAAAGATGAGTTTGTGATTTACAAGTGAAGAATACATCAACAAAGAAGAATATAGAATCTGCAAAATGGGTGATGAATGCAATGGTTGGTTTCTTGATCTATTGCAAAAATAATGGCCCTGTATTCGCTTGAACACTTCAGCTTCTCTAATGCACAAACTCAAACCCCTTAATCCTCTTGCCTTTTTATCCTTTTACCTAATATTGATTTCTTGCCTCCTGTTGCACAACTGAATTCTAAACTTAGATTAGGGTTGAGGTAGCTTGAAGGAGTTTAACCTCTTTAAGTCCTCATAAACTTATTTTAATAAGATAAAAATATTACTATCTTTCCTACTAATCTTTGTTATCAAGGTACCCTTCCAGTTGTCCTTTCTTCAAATATAAATTATTTTATGCTTATCTCACTTTCTTTATCAAGCCTTCATGAATCACTTTTTATAACCAAGTGAAAAACCACTTGCAGACTATGACACTCTCAACTGTTATACTAGCAGATTATACTAGGTGTAGTGGTTGTTGTTCTCTTATTTGTCCAGAAATTTCTCATTAACGTAGCATATTCATTTGGACTTGAAAATTGAGTCTTTAGCTTTGACTCCCAAGTAAATTCAATTGTAGAGGTTTATGTTCTCAATTCTGGAGCCACGAATTGTCTCTAATATAGTCAAATAGGTGAGACCTCCCTCTTTTTGTATAGTCTCCAAGCATATCATTACGACAGAAGAAACAAATATTTTGACGAAGCTCTACAGATCTGAAAATGCATCTCATGAGAAGGATATTTTGACGAAGCTCTACAGATCTGAAAATGCATCTCATGAGAATCCTTTTCATGTGAGACGACAACCCCCACAAACCATATAGAGAAACAAGCCAGTCAAAGGGATCCACAAAGCTATATCCAACATAATTGCAGCTCCAATAATTCCCATTCCCAACTTTTGACTGAAAAGCAAACTGAAGAATACATAGTTTAACAAGGTTACTTCAGAAAATAAGGAAATCATTGAGTTCTTCAATTGTGATCATAAATATTTATGAGAAGGTAGAGGGAACACATATTCAAAATGTTGAGGGATCATACAGATTGTAAGTGTGCCAGAGAGCTGAGATGTTTTAGTGGTCTCGAAGCTGGCTCATTGACCAGGTGCTCAAAATTAGGCTCAAAACTCAAAGTACCAGAATCTTGATAAACTTAGCTTCAGATCGAAGAGCTCGTCATTCTGATTCCAACATTGCAAACAACACTCGAATCTGAGCTCGTATGAAGAAGTTAGAGCAAGTCAAAGGTCATGTTTGACTTGGACCGATGGCAGGAAAAGATGATGTGGCAAGGCCTTTTAGCGAATGGGGAAGCGCCAAGTGGTAGGCCGCCATTGGCCCCCGCATTTCACAAATCGCATATCGGAGGTGGGTTGCATTAAAGAATAGGCCCCAAGCAAGGTCAGGGTTGCGATGCGATAAATCACAATCGCACTTTGCAATAGGGAAGGCATTGCAAAAATCGGCCTCCAGTGTACTTGGGTTGCGATTTGATAATCGCAATCGCACACCACAAAAGGCAGAGTCCCGCATTATGTTACTCACTGGTTCTCCGTTGGTTGCGATTTGCGAAAGGATCCCGGATGCGATGCGACTAAGGGTTACAATTAATAGTATCGTCGGATCCGCCATATCATAATTGCACATCGCCCTGCCACATTCACAGACCATAAGACCACTGGTTTTTCGCCGATTATGATTTGTGATGGGACAATCAATGCCGATAGATTATGGACCGCCGCACGGTGAAATTGTCACTCAGTTAGTGCTTTTGGGAGCTAATTTGTAGGATCATGTCGGAAATGGGGCAATTTGTGGAGCGAATATTGAGAAAACAAGGAGAAATCATAACTTCTTCAGTTTTCCACCAAATTGGATGTAAAAAGAGGTTGGATAGCCATTTTTGGACATTCTGGACTGATTGGAGCAGATCTCAGAAGCATTTGAGCATTGTAAACACATCTTTTTACATTTTGAGGCTTGAGCATAATAGAGAGGCCCAAGCCATTGGAAGTTGGACCAAGGAGACGTAGCCCAGGAGGGGTGAACTCCTTTATCATGTTCCTGTTGTAATGTGTTTTTGATGATGTTCTCTATATGTTTATTGAGGCTTGAGCATAATAGAGAGGCCCAAGCCATTGGAAGATGGACCAAGGAGACGTAGCCCAGGAGGGGTGAACTCCTTTATCATGATCCTGTTGTAATGCGTTTTTGATGATGCTCTGTACATGTTTATGTTGCTGTTCAGTCTCTTATTTATGTTAAAGTGCTCATAAATTTAACATAAAAACTCATCATTTCACTTTCAAAAGTTCATGAATCCTTAAGCACAATGAAAACACTTTGTTTATAATCTGAGGAGGATCTTAGCACAACAATCTAATATTCTAAACTAGATCAATTGGGTATCAGAGCACCAGGTTTGCTTTATGAAAGAAGGATTTAATTGTTTGCAAGTTTATGTCATGCTTACAAGGTTAAAACTCAAAAGAGGTGAAGGAAAGCTGGTTGGAAGCCCTGAAGTTGGGTTAAGGGGAAGGAGAGGAAGGTTGCCACAATCTTCAACACCAGTTCAGCCTCAAGTTGCAATTGAGACTCCAGAGATCATGTCTCATGAAGGAGAACCTACAAACATGATAGAAGATGAGAAGACCTTCAAAAAGGCTTTATTTTACATGATAGAGATGGTGAAGGTCCTCTATGAAGAGAGGAATACCAGGTTGCAAGGGGAAAGTTCCAAACCTCCCAAAGGAGAAGGCTCTTCAGGAGGAGGTAATGGAAATGGAGACAAACCTCCACCCTCTCCACCATCTTCTTCATCTTCTTCTTCACAATCATATTCACCCTTTTCCACTAACACAACCGTTACTCATACTCATCATCATACTTCAAAAGGAACTGGTAAATCACCTTTTTTAAAAGTTGAAGGTCAATTGCAGGATTCAAAACCTTCAAGAGGATGACATAAAGATACATAAAGATTCATTTAACTTCCTTGAGAATGGAGGGTGCAACACTAGTATGGTGGGAATCAAAGACCCAAGAGGAGATTAAAAAACATGGTAAAATCTTAATTTCTTGGATTGATTTCATTGCTGCAATCAAAAGACAATTCTACCCTCTAGCTTATATGCAGAAATCCATCATGAATTGGCAGAACTTTAGACAACTTAAAGGTCAAAATGTGCAAGATTACATCTAAGAATTCAGAAAAAGGTCTTTGATGTTAGGTGTAGATTTGCAATCACAGGACACATTGCTGAAGTACATAGGGGGTTTACACAGTTACCTTAGGCATACTATCTTAATGTTTGATCCCTATAATATAGATGATGTGTGTGTGCAAGCCACTCATCTTGAGGCAAGAGGGAAAAACAATCCAGAAAAAGGTAGTAAAAAGCCATTTAAGAGTAAAGGAAAGGAAAAGGCTTTCAAAGAGAAGGAGAGAAAGTTACATGCAAACATTGTTCCAGAGAGGGTCACGATGAAGCTCATTGTGGAAGCTTCATCCCGAAATGAGACCAAAGAGAAACAACAACAAGGGAAAACAAAAGACAACTGCAACCACTCAACAAGATTTGGGATCTGATTCGGGTGATGAAACTAAAATCACAGCTATCGGGTTAAAAGGAAAAGAATCCATTGACAACACTAGTATTTCAGACTCGCAAAATGAAACTCCAAACGAAAAGAGGAGAATATAACTTTTCACATAAGGATGATATCAAAACACAACAAGATTTATACGA
Source organism: Pinus taeda (assembly GCA_000404065.3). Classification (NCBI taxonomy): domain Eukaryota; kingdom Viridiplantae; phylum Streptophyta; class Pinopsida; order Pinales; family Pinaceae; genus Pinus; species Pinus taeda. Next base: position 99,877 of record APFE031137159.1, on the reverse strand, counting down.
TTTTGGATAGTGGCTTTCAAGCCAATCTTATCTCTGAAAACATTGTCAAAAGTTTAAACTTGGAAACCGTTCCACATCACAAACCGTATCCACTTGGATGGGTGTGTGAAAATGCGCAATTGCAAATTACTAGAAAGTGTAAATTGGAACTCGCTATTACTGCAAATTTCATAGATGAAGTGGAGCTTGACATTGTGACGTTAGATATCCGTGGCATAGTTTTGGGCAGTCTGTACCTTTATGAAAGAAAAGCTATCTTCCATAGACGTGGAAATAAATATCATTTATTCAAAGATGGAGTAGAATATATTGTGAGATCTCATAGCAAGAAAACAAATCTTTCGTTTGTTAATGCAGGGCAGATGAAAAGACTAGTGAATTCGAGCAAGAATTTTGTGCTTCTAATGATCAAACCCAGAAATAATGTTGATAATGAAGCTTTTAAAGGTTGTGATATGAATTTGAAATCTGAATTGGTTGGCGTAGTTAACCAATATGATGAGATGTTTTAGGAACCAAAGGGATTACCTCCCAAGAGAGGAATCCAACATGAGATACAGTTGCAACAAGATTGTCCTCTTACTAACATTGGCATGTACATGATGTCAGTGATGGAAAGCGCAGAAATTAAGAAGCAAATTCAAGAGTTGTTGAACAAAGGGATCATCAGACCATCTTCCTCGTCGTGTGGTTCACCTATTGTCTTGGTGCCAAAGAAGGATGGAACATGGCGCATGTGTGTGGACTTTCGTGCATTGAACAAAATTACGGTAAAGAACCGTTAGCCACTGTCCAGAATAGATGATTTACTTGATCAATTGAAAGATGCAAAGTATTTTACTAAGTTGGACTTAAAAAGTGGCTACCATCAAATTAGAATAGTTGAAGGAGACATTTGGAAGACAACATTCAAAACAAAACAAGGTTTGTTTGAATGGCTAGTTATGCTGTTTGGTTTATGTAATGCTCTCGCTACATTCACGCGTGCGATGAATGATGTATTGAGGCCATCTCTTATGAGTTTGTCATAGTCTACTTAGATGACATCTTAATTTTCAGTAAATCTCGGGATGAACATGTCATGCATGTAAGAAAAATACTTGATGTCTTGAAAAAAGAACAATAGTATCTTAAGATGTCAAAGTGCAAGTTTGGAAAAACTTCTTTAGTTTACTTGGGTCATATTGTTGGAGGAGGTGAGTCGAAAATAGATCTCTCCAAGGTTGACGTTATTGTGAATTGGCCAAGGCCCAAGACAGTTACAGAGGTAAGCAGTTTTTTGGGAGCAACCCAATATTGGAGGAAATTCATTGCTAATTTCTCTCTTATAGCAGCTCCTTTGCATGCGTTGACAAGCGTGACAAAGGTTTTTCAGTGGGGAGGCAAACAACAAAAGGCCTTTGATGCATTGAAGGAAAATATGAGTACAACTCCAGTGCTTGCACTTCCTGACTTGAGACAGTCGTTTGAGATTCAAACCAATGCTAGTGACTACGCTATGGGTGCAGTCCTCATGCAACATGGTAAGCCTACCTGTTTTCATTCGGAAACTTTTAATAGTGCAGTGATTAACTATCCTACATATGACAAGGAATTGTATGCATTGGTGCAAAGTGTGAAAAAATGGAAACACTATTTGATGGGTAAGGAAACAATCATTCACACTGATCATCAACCATTGCAATACCTGCAATCATAATCTAAGTTGCAGCAATCAAGGCACTTCCAATGGATGGGTTTTCTTCAACAATTCCACTTGGTAATCAGGTATAAGAAAGGTATCTACAATAAAGTTGCTGTTAAAATTGGCAACCAGGGCAAAACTTCATGTGGGTCATCTTATTCCTGGCTAATAATATTTTTATTAGATTCCTCTCGTCGAGAGGTGTAGGATTGATATAAAGATCATCCGATTCCGATAAGTATTCATGGAGATATGAATTTATTTTGATTATGGAATTATTATCAAGCCGACCTACAACTCATGTAGGCTCAGAAGCCCAACAATCGCATCTATTCACCCACCAACGTTGTGTATAAATATAAGAGGACTTTTCCTCATTTGGACTCACTCATCTCATCACATCTCTCTCTCTCTACTGCGCAGATATGAGTCTCTTCTCTACTGCACTAAAATGGGTCTCTCTCTCTCACACATGTGAAGCCGGAAGCTGCTGAATTTGAAGCTACAATTGCAGAAGTAAAGATTGACTTGCGAGGCCTAGAAGATATCCTCTTTGGAACTGCGCTATAGGTTCATCTGAACCTCCTCTGAAAGCCACAACTTTTGGTGGTGGAATGAAGTCAATCCGATGAACGGTTTGCAAGATATAGACTGCCCTAGTTTGAAGCCGGAAGCTGCTGAATGTGAAGCTGCAACTGCAGAAGTAAAGATTGACTTGCGAGGCCTAGAATATCTCTTCTTTGAAACTACACTGTAGGTTCATCTGAACCTCCTCTGAAAGCCACAACTTTTGGTGGTGGAATGAAGTCAATCCGATGAACGGTTTGCAAGATATCGACTGCCCTAGTTTGAAGTCGGAAACTGCTGAAACTGAAGCTGCAACTGCAGAAGTAAAGATTGATCTGCGTGGCCTAGAAGATCTCCTCATATGAACTGTGCTATAGATTCATCTGAACCTCCTCTGGAAGATGAAACTTTTTGTGGTGGAATGAAGTCAATCCGACAGTCGATTTGTGAGATATCGTCTGCCCTAGTTTGATAATGAAGCCGCTAATGTTGATGCTACTAATCTAGGGTTTGCTACTACTGATATGAATCAGATTCATTGTACAATTTCTCTCTGCTTAATTATTGAAGATAAAAGAAGATTTGATCAAATGGTTTCCCCACACATTGTGGGGTTTGTCCCTAGCTAGCTGCCACATCTTGTGTCTCTTGTCTTGGCTTGTTTTCTGTCAATTGTTTAATGTTCTATCTGCACTTTACTTTATGTACATGTGATTGCTAATCGATGGAATATAATAAGAAAAAGAAGTAAACTGTTATAAGCATAAAACATACCATAACTCAACAGGTAGACTTCCCCCAGGTTCATCGGATTCTATGTTAACAAAAAGAATTTGAACGGTGTTGTTCTCATTCTGTTTGGTGACTGTATCATCTGAAGGTAGACCTTTTGAAGACAAGACTGGGCTGACTGCCATCTCGACCTATTGACTTTGGTCCTGTGTGGACTTAGAGGGTTTACCTTCAATGATAGATGCTTCAACTGACAACAAAGGTGTGTCAGTTGGATTTTCAACTAGTGATTTACTCGGCAAGAGTTTCTTGTATCTAGGAGGAAGCCGTAGTGGTGAAGCAGGATAGTTATCCAAGAATCTTGTAGCTTTGTCTAGGATGGGACAATGGTGGAGGGCATGATCACCTTCATACATTCTACAAGGAAATTTATATCTTCCTTTTTGTCCATTGACTTCGTTTTCACTATTTGACGATGTATTTTCAACATGATCATCAGAGGTTGAGGACACCAGATTGTGCAAGCAGGGAGACCAGTCCCTTCAGATCCATGCAATGCAAGGACAATCTCGATGATAGTGGTCTCGTTTGCAAAGGAAACATGGAGATTTAGGTTTGAATGGTGCAGTGTGTGGATTTTTGCTAGACGATGCATGGTTGCCCCCTTTTTCCATTGGCTTCTTCTTCTTCTTCTCCTTCCCTTTCTTCTTCTTCTTAGTTACTTGGTTTTTAGTTTTACTAGATTCACCAAGCGAAGAGGAAGAAGGAGAGGGAGAAACAAATGGAGTAGAAGGTTGGGGGGTAACTCTAGTATCTTCTGGTTGCTAATTTGATTGCTTAGGAATCATGGTGTTTTGAACGACAAAGGTCGAGAAAAGCCATACTAGCAGGCCAATTGTAAGTCCTGGAAGGGACAATCTAGCCATATGAGGTGCACCACCATTACCCCAAGAGGAGAAGGGATTAGGATTCCCCCCAAGGGGAAATCCTAAGACCAATGAGGCAACAATAATGTTATTCCGATTAAAATAAGTTTTATGATGCTTTGACACAACTTTCTTTTTCAATTTTTAAGAGTCGAGAAAAAGCTAAAGATGACTCTAGTCGCCTTCGATTTTTAATGAGCCTGAAGTGACAAGTGCTCAGAGGGACCTTTTCTTTTAAGGAGTCTAAAAAGGAATGAAAGTGACTACTCTGGAAATCCAGACAGAGGGATTACCAAACCAGTCGCAAAACTGCAGAATACTTTTTAAGGTATGACAGTCAATCTTCCCGAATGTTGTGTTCAGTGCATTGCGATCGATAGGGTAGCAGACGCAGCTTCCTAAGGATAAAGGGTATGGCCTATTGTGGTATCCCAATATATACTTGACATGGGAGCACAAGTCCATACTGGCACTTGTCGTATCAAAGAGGAGGAATCACCCAACCTACGATGAAAGCAATAGTTACCAGGATTTACGACGTCGGAATACGTCTCTAGCCTAGACTTCTAGATGTTGTGTGTTAGGTTCCAAATTGTTTTTATGTTCATTAAGGTTTATTTTACAGTTGATCTTTCTTAAGAAGTTTTCCTTTAAGGTTCACTGCGTGATGTAGATATAAAATTCCTAAATATGCAATCTAAGATGATAAACAATCGTTTACTTTCTTTTGCAATGAAAATCCTAGCTACTAAGGAAGGAGAAGTAAAATCCTTTAAACATAGAGAAGAGAGCACACACTAAGATGCACTGTCCTAAATCAATTTCCACATGTAGCCTAAATGCAAATTCACATGCATGTATTTGTTTTTCAGTTTCCTTAATGTGAGAATGACAAAAAGAAAACTAAGTACAGATCTGACTATCTTTCCTCAAAGCAGCACTTCACCAATTTCTTTTCAAAAACAAAAGGAAGATTAAGACGACGCTTTCAATTTCGATTTGAAAACTGCTTTCGACACTTCAATGAATTGATGATTCAAATCAAATACAATGGCAATAGTGTAATCAACTATCTAAAAGAGGAAGACTTTACGGCACTCTTTTCTTTGACTGAAAACGACACTTGCAACACTTTCAAATCAAAAGATGATAGTTCAATTAAGCTACTTTCTGAAAAGGAGGACTGTAAATGATGAAAAATACATAAAAACATTCACAATTCTTTATCAATGGAGGTTGAATAATGCAAAGGAAGAGAGTTTCAACAGTGACATACTGATCATAGACAGCAAAACTATTGAATAAAGATGAAGACAATGAAGAGAAAACCAAAATCTAGAAGCAGAAACAGTTTCACCTAATCATCGCACCTGTAACACAGGGAAATAGGGATGCATCTCACTTGCAGCACATGGGAGGTACAATGCATCTAGATTTCCAATGAGAGACAGTGCGATGGTCCAGGGATGAGACTAATCTTGGTTTTCACTCACAATTTGTAGCTTAGTTCAGGGATTTAGGCCAAGCTAATGATAGGTAGTAAACACAAAGCATAGGGGCTGATCTAATGAGGTTACTTGAGCTACCACCAAGGCACTTAGGATGTTTTCAAGTCAGATGTTCAGTTCATAAACTAACCCGGAGATTGACTGAAGTAGTGTTGATCTACTTTGCAATTGCATAGCAAAAGCAGTTTGAAGGCTAGCTGGCTTAACTTCAGGCTCCATCTGTAGTTTATAAAGAAAAAAAATAGAATGAAGAAAACAAACTACTCTCTCCCCAGTCGAGTCACCATATTGTTATCGGGAAAACTAGTGTCCATTCAGAGCTACTAGTCCCACTAAGACAGGTAACTATCTTAGAAACAAACAAACTAAAGTTACTTGTGTTTTCCTTTATGAGATATAGACGAGAGAGAAGCAGAGAGTACCAGCCTCAGTCTTTCACTTGGCTCCTTGTTTGTTTCCTCCCTCCATTGACAGAGCTTCACCACTCCTTCCTTACTTGTCCCACTTCAAAGAACACCTGTAGAGTCAAAGCAGCATAATACCATAAAAACATAGAAATCTATAACCATAAACAATATAGTATTAGATGTATGTTAACCATACAAATGCATATATCAATAAAGGATTCAGAAATATACAAGAATATGGAGGAAAACTCAAATAGCTTTATTGATAGAAGTAGTATAAGAGAGGATTACAACAAAGCTGTCTGATCCAGTGCCATCCTCCCAGCATGAAAGCCCTCTTCACCTCATGAAAAGCTAGATCACCCAACAATACAATGTTGCACAGAGAAACCAACAACACTTCCTTACAAAATACAAAATTCCAGCCTTTGAATCTCTAGGATGAGGGATCCATATATAGATATTTGCAGGTGGGTGAGTCAGCTTCTAGGATTTTGATTAGTGTCATTTCTCTGATAGTTCTTGTTTCCACTTGGAGATTTCATGATCTTATACTCATCCCTGGGCAAATTCAGAGAGGCAAGTGTCAAATGGGTAGTTTCTAGAAGATTCTCTGGGTTTCGACCTAGCCAATTACCTTTGCCACTTGTCTGCCCTTGCTCATCGCACCCTACAGAAGGGATTTTTAGCATGCATCACACTGTTTTCATGTAGCAGGTGAGATGCAATGCACCCTCAGCAGTGGGCAGTTTGCATGGTCCAGTTTTGACCAGTTCTGAGTAGTTTTTTAGGGAGAACTTCTGGGAGATGATGTAATCAGCTAAGCTTATTCTTTTAGGGTATGAAACAACACTTTTAGGGGTGTAGAAGCCCTTGGTTTATGGACATATGAGATTGAGGTTGCAGTGCCCAAATATGTTTATAACACAACAACCATTTGAGATTGAGACAGATGCCTCTGACTATGCTATTGGGGCAATCCTTACTCAATAAGGGCATCCAGTGGCATATCACAGTGAGACAATTTCAAAAACAATCTAGAAGTATCCCACTTATGAAAAAGATATGTATTCCATTGTGCAGGTCTGCGAAAATGGAAGCATTACATTTTGGGGAAGGAAACGATCATCCACATAGTACACCAGCCCCTACAATTCACACAAACACCAGGGAAGTTGCGGAATGATCACCATCAGAAGTGGTCCACATACTTGCAACAATTCCATTTGAATATCAAGTATAAGAGGGGCAACACCAATAATGTTGCAGATTTCCTTAGCCAACCACCAATCATGGTGTTAACCATTGTGCTCAACTCTTGTGGGAATGAGACTTCTAATTGGCCACTTCTCTACAAAAGAAACCCAGAATTCTACCACACATACCAGCCACTCTTGGAGGGTTAGCAAGTTCTAGATTTTCACCTCTAGTATGCCCTATTATGCCACTTGGGACACCTTTGTGTTCCTTCAAGTGAGCGTGCCAAGATGAGTTGGAAAGCACACTACAGTTTGGTCGCTGGGCATTTCGGAGTTGAGAAAACGATGGGCATACTGCAAAAGTATTTTTATTGGCTGAATCTTCGACACGATGTCAGGAAGTACATCAGATCCGGCATTGCCTGCGCTATTGCCAAATTGAACATCAAGAAGCAAGGCCTCTATACTCCGCTACCTACCCCTAGTCAACCTTGGGAATCCATCTCCATGGATTACATATCGAACCTTCCTTCTACTAAGCATGGTAATGACTATTTTTTTGTGGTCGTCAACATATTCTTGAAGATGGCCATTATGGTGGCCTGCAAGAAGAATATCACAATGGAATCCACTGCTAAAATATTATTTGAACAAGTGTGGGTACACTTTGGGATACCACAATCTATCATCTCAGGTTGGGATAGCAGGTTCCTCAGTACATTTTGGTCCAGTCTATGGTCGATGCTAGACACCAAGATCACTAAGTCCACACCTTTCCATCCCCAAACCGATGGTTAGACAAAGGTCGTCAAAAAGATGATTGTACACATTCTACGCATGTACAACTCAAAGCATCAACACACGTGGGATGAGAGCCTCCCCTATGTCCATCATAGCTATAACCGGGATCTCCAAAGCTTGACTAGCCATAGGCCTTTTCAGGTGGGCCTGGGATTCCATCCACTATGTCCCATTGATGTGGCCATGTCATTTGCAATTACTTAGGTAGATTCAGCTCATGTACAGTCCAAAATTGATAAGGTGGACAGATTCGTTGAGCACACCCAACATATACATCAACAAGTCCACGACATTCTAGAGAAATAAAATGCCAAGCATAAGCAATAGCATGATCAACATCGGGTGCCACAAAAGCATTAGGTGGGTGACAAAGTCTATTTTAATTTGCAAAAGGAATGCCTTACCGAAGTCTATCGGAAACTCATACCACTATGATATGGTCCTTACACCATTACCAAGGTTGTGCGAGATAATGCATTTGAGTTCAGCAATCCCCCATTCCTTGGCCTGCACCCAGTGTTCAATGTGGACTACCTTCAGCCATACTTCCCACCATTGCTAAACACATCAAACATTGAAAAATAGCTCACACCTACAGAGTTAAGTCTAGATTGCATGGAATAAGCCACAACTGATCGGATCATGGACACATAGATCAAGAACACCCGACAACAAAGGATCAAAGCATACCAAGTTGTCAAAACAGGCCAACTCCTTCACCAGGGAAGTGGCTCACCAAGGACCAAGTTCAACAAAAGTTTCCTCATCTCATGGAGGAACTCAACACAATGGAAATTGTTGCTTCCTATGTGGGGAGGAATGATCTAGGTAGATATTGGTGACCACCCTCTCATTCCACTTCGACCCCCACCATTGTTTCTTTTAGTTTTTTAGTTTCCTTATTTGTATCACAATTTACTAATTTTGGCAAATTTTCGAGTCCTAAACTTCCAGAGCCATTTTGAAGCCCTAAATGAAGCTTTTTGGGAAAAATGGGAGAAGCATAGGTAAAATATCACTATTTCTTACTCAAAAGTTGTAGTCCTCGAATAGATATTTCTAATGACATATTGTGCGCATCAAATGAAGATCGTATGCCAACGTTACAACCCTGAGAAGTTGATGTACCAATTTACCCAAATGGGGCCCATAGTTTTGTGCTTCATCTCCTAGGGTTAGGTTTTTAAGTGTTTAGGGGTTCCCATTATTTCTCAACAATAAATAGGCCTTTAAGCCTCATTGTAACACAGTTTATAGGGATGTATCCGCCACATCTCTTCTTAGAGATAAGCTACCATCGCCCGAGCTAGTCTTATTTCAATTCTATCTGTAAGCATATTTCAGAATTTGATATTAATGAAATGAAGTGTTATTTCTACTGCATCTTTCTATTTATGGATATATCTGTAATTTGTTGTGTTCTTGTTTAAATATGGATCATAAAATCCCTAGAATCTAACTCTCTAGTTAGAGGAGTTAATTTAAATATTCCAAGGCAACCTTTATGAGAGTCTCCTTTGAATCTGGACTTCTCCTCTTTACCAGTCTACCAAGCCACCCTTGTACCAATAATAGGGAAATACTTAATCAAATTCCTTTCTATTATATTGATGCACTCTTAAAGGACTTTGATTCCAACCTAACTTAATCCTAACAGACCAACCTCTAAAATACCTTTCCTCCATAATATTTTACCATATACCTTCAAGAAAAAGTATTTTCCACAGGATTTTTATTGTCGATACTTGTGTTCAGGTCCTAACCTACATAAATCCCTATGTGAATATATATATATGTTTCTATGTGTTTCTATGTATGTAGGTCATACTTAGAAAACAATGCCTATGTAGTAGTGTGAAAGTAATAAATAAAAGAAGGTTTACTAGAAACTCTTACCTACTAAAACATTCTGTGTCTAGAACATTCCTAGAAGGTAGAAAGCACTTAACAAAGATGTAGGAGAAATGTTGTAAGGTGTCTTTCAAGTTATTTTTAATTGATATTTTGAACAATTAGAGGTTGCCCCATCAAAGGGGAATGTGAACAGTGCTTCTAGTAATAAAGGTATAGCATTTTGTTGTTATTCTATTTTTATATTTCTCTAATGTGGTTTCAATCTATAAATAACACTACAAGTTTTATTAGAGCAACTTCTAGGCACATATTTTAGATCAAATTATTATTATTATTAGTTTCAAGCTATTCAATCTAGAAACATGTTTTGATGTTTATAAATAACATAATGGTATAATTGGTAAAATTGTTGTAGTGGAAGAAACCTGCAATAAGAATATAGTTTCACATAGTTTTAAAACATTATAACCCTTGTTGGTATTCCATCAAGTAGTATCATGTTAGACAACAACTGTATATGAAGTTCGCTTTCACATACCCTCAATTACAATATCAAGATTGCTTTATGTTTTAGAAAACAGTGGTAGATAAGAAAATTGGTTTTATGGATACTATAGTGGCACTCATTAAAATAATTAGGAAGATTACACAAGTACTTGGTCAATAAAGTAGTATGGATAAGGGTATGGTTGAGCCTCTTCCGTTAAAGCTCTAATAAATTGATCCAAATACTATTGTTATACCCACACATATATCAGAGAGCCATTTATGAATGTTTTAAAATATTTAAAGGAAATGGGACAACGACTAGAGTTTATGTATTATATATATTGGAAATGTGGCTATAGTTAATACAATCGGAACTTCAGTAATAAAATGGATCTTGCGTCTAGAGTTTATGAATTGCTCAAAATGGAAAATGGGTTAAGGCTAGAGTTGGGTATTTTCAATGGATTGCAGCTAGAGTTTGGAATAACAAAAGGAAAATGGAAATGAGGCTAGAGTTTGTGATAAGAAAAGGACATATGGCTTTTATCTACTTTGAATTCCAAACTTCATCCTGGCATATCTTTCAATATAGGAATTAGATTTGAGTGCTGGAGCTGCCATTGGAGAGTTTCTCCTGAGCACTTTCTAATGAAAACACCTGCATGTTGATCTAATTCAAACATAGCTATGAAAAAATATCCTTGAACATCACTTTCCCTAGCTACTACTCCCATGATGTTCTACCACAAGTGACGCCATGACTTTTTTGAACATTTTTATCACTTGACCCCAATAATGAAACCTAATGGAATATGAAACGGATGATTTAGACCTTGAAACATTATTGGCCATGAGATGAGACTAAGACCAATGCATTTAATGATGACTAATCATAATGAGTATGACACAACCAAAAATGGAAATTTGACCATGAGACATAGGGAGTAGTAACAGGTCTACACGACATAACCCGTGACCAAATTTTTATTGGAAGATCTATTGAAACATAAAAATTTGACCTAGGACCCTAACAAAACTTTGAAAGAGAACATTTGATCACTGGTGACTATAAGGGCTGACAAACACTAATAGGTTCTTGGCCAAATTTATTGTACAAGTGTTGTGAATCAAAAGAGGAGTTGAATCCACTTGTTTCTCCTGCAAATCTTATAAGAAAATTCTGAGCCATACAATTCCTTTGTTGTTTTAGGTGCAACCACATATTTTTCCTCATTTATGGAATTTTCTAGAACTGACTACTTGTGTGACCTCTAGGAGACAACTCCTGATCCAATACTCATAACATAACTTGAAGTAGATATTCCAGTTTCCTTATCTCCATCAAATTCTAAATCAGAGTATCCAATCAAGTTGAAGTGATCCACTTGTGTATACCTCAGTCCAAATTATTAAGTTCCCTTCAAGTACTTTAGAACTATTTTTGTAGCTGACCACTAACCCTCACAAGGATTTTGTATAAACCTACAGAGGATTCTAACAAAAGATAAAATGTTTGGTCTGGTAGTAGTCAAGTGTAGAAATTTCTACAAATCTAGCTCTGATACCATGTAGAAATTAATGTTTAGATTCGAAATTGTTCATGAAAATTACTAAATCACAAGACTCGGAGCTACTCTACTAATATGTATAATTTAATTCACCATATATAACATCAATAATATACATGCAAAATTAAACATCACACATGCACACAGATTTATTTAGGGGAAAGAAACTGCTTGAAAACCCTTCCTATTTGAATTGCATTAATCAAAGAATCTAGATGAATATAATATGTTTTCTCAAGATTGAGCACAACCTACACCTATATATTCTATCATTTTCTTGACTTACTGACTCTGGACAACACTTAGTCAATTTTATAGCCCTCGAAGCTCCTAATTCCTTGTATTTTTCCTTAAGAAATTAGACCCCTATTTAGTAGGAATTATCCTCCATTGGATTGCGCAATTCCTTTAGGCTCATCCCATGACTACATGCACCACCTGTACAATTTGGAATAATTTATAATTTATAATTGATAGTACACTTCCCTTGAACTCTAATCTCAACTGGGTAACTCGAATTCTTTTCATGCACAAGTTCATTTAGGTTGATTAGTCAATTAACTAGTTCATCACTAAAGTCACACTCCACTACTTGACCCTCCACTAGTTCCTTCAATAGTTACAACTATTGTAACTAACCATAACTCAATTTAAGTAAATTAAATTGTTACAACTGAAATTAACTCAACCCAGGCTCCTAAAATTTAGGAACCCATTGCACATAAGTGAAATTCATGTCTCTAACTCGAATTAACTCAAATAGAATCCTATTTTTTAGGAATCAACACAAGTCAACTAAAAGTCAACTCATTAACTCGAATCGAGTGTTCTTAACTAATTGACAAGTACTATGTCACCTGAGTTAACTCCTCCAAGTTTTCTACTGATGTGCAATTTCAAATTTCCTCAATTTTAATTAAGGAAAAAATCAAAATTGATACTTTCTTGTTGCATTTTAAACATCATGTAGTTGAGACTTCCTAGAAGTTGTTTGTACTTTGTTGCATCCTCAAATTGTTTTCCTTCAATGGATGTGAGCTTTAAATTATGTTACATTGGAGTAGTTAAAGGATTTTACTCACCCATGCCAAACTTATTCAACAAATATCCAATGTACTTCTTTTGAGAGAGGAATATAAACTTTAGATTTTGGGTTACTTCAATACCAATATAGTAGTGAACATAGCCCAAATATGTCATTTCAAAACATTTCCTTAGTTCTTTCTTTATCGATGCAATGTAGTTATCATTGTTCCCTATCATAAAAAGATAATTTACATACCCCACAAGATATACTATTATTGTTTCATCTTTACGTCCAACCAATGTTGGATCATCAATATCATAATGTTTGAAATTGAGTTTCAGAGGACGCTAAGTCAATTGCTTGTATTAGGCTTTGAGTGTTTGCTTGAGGCAATACAAGAATTTTACAAGCTTGAATATTTTGTGTTCCTATCACTTCACAAAAAATCCTTTTGGTTGGGACATAAAAACATTATCTTTCAAATCTCCATTCAAGAAACCACTTTTTACATCCATTTGATGAAATTTCCAACTCTTTTGTGTTGCCAAGGCAAAGAGTGTCTAGATGGTAGCCCATTTTGCTGTGGGGGAAAATGTTTCTTCATATTCAATCCCTTCCTTCTGTACAAAACCTTTTCCCGCAAGCCTGCTTTATGCTTTCCAAGTGATCCATCTACTTTCTAGTTTTTCTTGAAGACCTACTTGCAATCTATTGGTTTGGTTCCCAATGGAGGATCATCCAGCTTCCAAGTTCCATTATTTATCAAAGAATCATATTCTTTCTACATCACTTCTTTCCATTCATCATGAGTAGTGATTTCTTTGAAGGAATTTCGTTCAAAATATGTAGATATATTTAGTACAAAGTCATAAAAAACATTCATATCAATAGGTGAATCAAGATCGTCTACATCACCTCCATTCTGTCTGGTTGAGCTTCTTTCTCCTACCTTTCCAACCTCGCCAGGAAAAACACTTTCAAATGTATTTTCTAGCCATTTTGGGAGACCTTTATGAGATGGCCCAAGATTTTCAATTGAATGAGATGGGTTTGAATCAAGATTTGGTCTCCCAATTTTGTCAATCACATCACTCACAATGTCATCAGTTTTTGGAGCTTCATGCAGGGGAGAGAGTGCTTCAGAAGGAAATTACATATATTGATCTAGTATAGGGATCCCTCCTTTAAGATGTGGAATTTCATTATCAAACTCTTGAAAATACTTTGCATGTTTGAATCTATCCAAGAGATCAAACTGCTACTCAAGAACACTCTCAATCTTGGAAGATTGAAGAAAGATCACATCCCTACATACGATAAAATTCTTATTCAGTTCATCATAGAGACAAATATTGTTTGGATTTATTTGAGCTCCACAAGAAGATACGTTTGTGAATCCTTGCATTTAGTTTTTTCTCTGTTCCGTAGGTATTAAGGCATACAAGTGTAACCAAAAATCCTGAGATGCCTCACCGAAGGAATGTGGCCATACCACATTTCGTAGCGATTCTTGTTTTTGATAGCATGAGATGGGCACCTATTCTTTATATACACAACACATAGAATTGCATCATCCCCAAAGAATCAAGTTAAGATGATTGAGAAACATCATCAAATATACCATATTTAAAATTTTTGTATTCATTATTTCATGTACTCCATTCTGTTGATGATTATAAGGAGCGATTGTTTGATGCTTGATCTCATGCTAGCGAAGATAGTTTTCAAATTCATTTAAAATATATTATTTTCCTTTATCAATATGAATAGAACCAATATGACATTGTGCATCATTTTAAATACATGAATGAAAATTCTTGAATGTTTCAGAAGCTTCAAATTTATACTTCAATAAATAAACTGAACACATTTTGGTATAGTCATTAATAAATGTCATCATATATTTATTACCATATGTAGAAGGAACAAGAATTGGGCAACATAAATTAGAATGAATGAGTTCAAATTTCCTATGTGCTCTGGAATCAGAATCATGAAAGTACTATTTTTTGTGCTTTTCTAATATACAAGCATCACATTGCTTACGTTTCCTGGGAATAGTTGGAAAACTAGTAACAACATTTTTCTTCAACAAATTAAGGCAATCATAATTCAGGTCCAAATCTAGCATGCCATAAAAGACTTGATGTAAGTGTACCTTCATGGTGGTGAGAATTATATGAAAAGATCTAAGCATGAGAAGAGGTTCCTTGCACCTTTAGAAGTCTTTCTTCTTTTACCCCTATCATGACAAGTGAGTGATATGATGCTTTTCTAACCTCAACCTTGCCATCAAATACGTGGATGGAGTTTCCTTGCTGGCGAATGTGAACCAAAGACAAAATGTTTCTCCTCAATTCTGGCAAGTATATAACATCATGTAAAAGTAAGTTTCGAAGTCCAGGAAGTTTGATCCTGATGGTGCCAAGCACCAATGGCTTGAGGTTTGACTTCTCTGCAAAGTATACTTCTTCATTAAAATTATCAATGAATTATTCAAGTAAATCACTTTTGAAATTCATGTCAAAAGTTTCTCTTGAATAAAGAAACCAAGCATATTTCCATGAATCAAGTGAAGCATTGAATAATTATTTAGTTACTTCAATGTTGCAATGTGTCACAACATAATGAGCAGACTTGAGTGCTTTTCCTTTCCCTTTACAACATGTTTTACCCTTTTATTCATTTTCTTCCTACTCGATTCTATCTGAGTGCAACTTACATGTGGAAGAATCATGTCCATATATAATGCATCGTATGCAATGAATATCATACCTTTACCCCTAGAAAAGTCCAACCCCCTTCTTCTAAAATTATGTCTTCCTCTTTCTCTTCGACCAACTCTTCCTCTAGAATAATTAGGTGCATGATTTTTCTCTTTATGTGCAAGGAACACAACTTCTTCAGAATACTAAGGAGTTTTCTTCTTCCCAAAAGCCTTCTCTCTTTTAGGAAACTTCTTCCCAAGGGAGTCGAAGGAAATCTCCCTAAGTTTTCCATTTTCTTGAAATGACTCAAGATAGTGTGAATAGCTAGGATATAGTGCCTTGACAGAGGATGTGAGACGAACATCTATTTCAACACTGATGTATTTTATTTCATGCACAATGGATCTTATTTCTAATGATATGGCAAGAGGGTTATCTTTTTTCAACTCAAGGTTGAACAACTTGATCATCAATTGAACAACTTCAAGTTCAGAGTGTGATTCATATAGTTCCTTCAATTTCTTTAAGGCCTGAAAGGCATTTGAAAATGGTGAAATATGACAAATCACCTCTTCATTTAAAAACATTGTAACCAAGGTATAGACCTTGTTATTCTTATTTTCCCAAATCACAATCTCCTTATGTGAAGTGAGCTTCTTAGTTGCATTGTCTCCTTCTCCTTCACAAACTTCTTTCCACAACTTATTAAAAATAAGTGTGTATTTTATCTTCTTGGACCACTCATGGTTGTTATCTTTGTAGAGAGAACTACTCCCACAATGGAAATTAGTGAATCCATCACATCATTTGATATGGCCTCAAAATAATTGCAAAAAACAATTGATGTCTCTACTGATTTTATACAACTACATCTTCAAAACTATTACATTCACTTTCATATAATACATAATATACTATGGTGACCACTTATAAATATTTGGAACATTACACATCACACATATATTTTAACCAACCATTTTCATGGTCTTTAAAAATAAACCAACGCTCATATATAACATATTACCACTCATGTGTGTACTTTCCATATCATATATATGCCATATGTAGCAATTTAAAGAGATGACTATTCAAACCATATCATACGCTCCACACCAACATGAGCAACATTCATATCATAAACATCCCACCATATGAACATTATACCATCATTCTCATATCACTCCATTCAAACTTAATGGTTTTCAAAAACACACAAAGCATATACTCACTTTAACTCAAAGAATCAATACACTTTATATATGTGCCAACCATAAAAAAAGGCTTCAACGAATTTAAATGCATACATTTCAGTCTTCAAGAAGGAGATACCATTCAATGGCCTTCAAAAAAATGAGTTCAGTGCCAGTTCCACAAACAACGCACAACACACCATTCACAACATTCAACATAGAGGGTTAAACACTCCAATGTAGAGGGTCCAATGCACTTAAATTAATGCTCGACCAATGTTCCATTCAATGTAGCCACACCATTCTTATGCAACAAATTCTCATTGCACGCAAACAAAATTCATCTTCTTCCACAAAACAATATTTTATCCTTCAAGGATTAATAATATTGGCATAATTTAGTCCATCTGCATGCATCAAACGCACCATACACACAACAAATTTAGGCCATTATACAGTTTTCATGGTATGGATTTGAGATTAAACGCTCATATTTTGACGAGAGGAATTATTAAGCACCACACTAGAAGTTATACAGTCACTATCACCATTCAGATCAATCATAATTCGATGCATGAAATAGGCCAACAAAGAAAATATGGATAGAGGATATGATTAGTGAAATCATAAAAATGATAGTATTTAGGAGAGAATAGTAGGAAAATAAAATGAGTTACACAGGAGTAGAGCACTAAATTGGGAGTTGGCTCTGATACCATCTTAGGCCAAGAGTAACTTTGAATGAAATTTTTGTTTTTGTATTAAGATAGAACATGGATACATACAAGGAGACAAAGGATTTTGGATTTCATTTCCAAATGTATCTTCATCATCTGACTTCCTTCATTTTCTATTTACAATATTTACATAAGTTTTCCTAATCCCAAAGATTAGGTGTCAGCAGACACATCCATATGATTAGAGGAACCTGAGTCCAAAATTAGTTTATCAAATGATGAAGCAATAAAAATCAAATCATGACCTATTCCTTGATCCTTTCATGGATTATCTTCAATATTCTCATTCACATTGGATGGAATAGAGTCCTCTAAGTTACGTTGATGAGTTATTTTAGCCATTACATCAACTTTATCCACCGTACAAGAACTCTCTAGATGGAACCCCTTGTTGTAGTAGTTGCACCTCTGTATGTTTCCCTCCCTTGAGAAGCTTAGCTTCCATAGAATATTGAGAAATTTCTTCATCTATATGATAAATATCCCCTGGTTTCTATCAGGCTTTCTTGTATCATCCTGCACTATAAGCGCATAGGTTTTGGAAGACTTAATAGTCCTAATGTGCATTAACTTATTATGCTCGTGTATTAAGGAATCACTGAAATCATCCAAAGACACCATATTCCAAACTTACCCATGGAGAGTTTAACAATATAGAAAGAAGAGACAAAGAAATAATATTGAGGACTTTGTTTAGAAATAATTGAAAGGATAGGTTGTTCCTCTTTCCTATATGTCCCAAAAGCATTCACTTCTGCCATTAGATTATTAAATATTGAGAAGAAATTTTATAGGAACTTGAAATGATTTAGATCTAGAGAAACCAAATCATTCTCTATTTCGATGTCATGTCAACTCATCTTTATTGGGAAATAATCCCTCTAGTTTTGTCCAAAATTTCTTAGATGTTTAGGATGACTAAACATGAAAGAGTAGATCAAGGGAGATAAAATATCCCATAGGATTCATTTGTCCTATTGAAGTATTTCAATTTATCTATGGATGATGTAGGTTTAATTTTAGTACCCATTGTAATCTTATAGAATTCCTAATCGTGGCATAATGGATGGATATTTGGCTTTCAATTAAAATAATTGGAATCAGTAAGGATTATTGTGAGATAGTCCATACTATGTGGATTGTTCTAATATTGTCAAATATGAAATAAAATATTAGTTTCTTCACAAACTCACTTATTCTTTGATACCTTATTGGATTTTAATAACAATCATAGGATTTGTGTGTGAAAACATATTAGAGTAGCTCCTTGAAAAAAAAAAAATAGAGAATAAAATTGTTGAGAAATTGATTAATGAATCAAAGAGACAATTCAAATTACTCATAAAATATACAAATATTCTAGTTTTTGACACAAATAACATCTATAAACAGTCCAACGGGCTAACCAATGCAAATTAGGTTCGGGTTTTGTGTCCATGTACTCAATATAACTCAAAAACACTTTACCTAGTTGGAAACTAAGTTAAAGTTAGATCAAGAGAACCAAAATTAGAAAATATCCTAAAATGGATTCAACTAGAAGCAAGTGGAGTTATTAATTAGTTAGAACAAATTATTAACTTTCACATACAAAATATTGACTAGTTCAACTTGGCTAAACTCTAAAATAGGACTAAAAGTGAACTAATAATGGTAGGAGAGAGAAACATCAATTAACTTCTATAAAGTAGGGAGGAAGTGCATATTCACTCTAGAAAGGGGTATGAATGATTTATTATGAATTTATGGAGTAGTAATATCCATTTGATCCTCCAACCAATGTCTAGAAAACACAAAAAGTCATCCTTGGTGGGATCCCTCATAAAAATAAAAAAATCCCTGAAAGTAAAAAAATGTGCAAAACATGGAAACTTTCAAGTAGAAAAGTTTATCTTAAATTTTAGAAACCCTGGAAAATATTACTAGTCCCTAATATGAAAATTGTAAAATGTTTGGCAATATGTTTGTAAAAATACTCATATTTATAATTATTTTATATTAGTATATATAATTTTTGGAGATTTGAAGGTAAATAATTTTATACTATAAAATGTGGGCAAAACATTTTTATAAAAAATTGAAATTGGTGTTTTTTTTTGGAAAAAAACATGGAAAATTATCCCACCTATGAATATCAGCCCTGAAATTTTTCCTTAGTGTCAAATGATACAGAATTTCTAGTAGTGAATGAAAGGTTGTCATATGTGCCCCTAATAATGTATGGAATAGGAACTAATGATGGCCATAATGTAGGTCTTGATAAGGTGTTGATGCACTAATAGGTGCAATGTAGAAAAACACCCCCGTTAAGCCCAACTAGAGAGTATGTTAGTGAATGAGTATTGGTAATTCGTAGACATGTAAGATACTCATGTATAATAAAAAAATGATTCCCCAAAAATTGCAGCCATATTAGGCATCCATGAAACATCTTATGCAAGAGATAATATGAGAAGAGTAAGGTAATTAGTGTAAACCTAGTCGTAAGAAAAGCTCCCCTCAAAATGCAATGCATACTATGTCAACTGTGTAGTTTCTATGGACAAGGATGGTTTTGCTAACCATCCTCGGCATGAATATGTTCTCAGATATGTCCAATACCATCACATGTGAATCTCTTTTCTATTGGTTGAACCTTGTTCTTTATAATAGTAGTAAAGAGAGCTCATGGAGTACTCAAAAGTTGAAAACTAGTTCCTTGTGACTCAATGGTTACACCTACTATTTGACTAGCTAACAATAGCATATGATGTTTTTTAGAAATGTAGATCACTACTGATAGGGGGAGGGGTGAACTAGTAGTGATAACCATTATATAATTTTAATTTATTTTTGTCAGTTTACTAAATAGAAACACACATCAACAACATTAGTATATCTTAATAAAAAATCAAAATAAAATCAAAACTTGAAATCCATGAAAAACATCAATACAAGCATGCACAAACAGACAATAGTATTTCTAGTGGAAACTCTCAACGATACAAAAATCACCCTATTATTGTTGCATTGATCTAAATCTTGTATTAATAAAATAAATATTACATCTTTTAGTTTTCCTCCACCAACAATGAGCCACCAACCCCTATATCAATTTAGCTAGACACCACAAGCAAGGAGCCACCACCCTTTTCACAATTTTGTTGGCCACCACCATCAAGAAGCCATCACCCTTGTAACAATTTATTTAGACACTACCAACAAGGAGCCACCACCCTTGTAATTCTTTAGGGCCACTTTTCAAAATATTTTAGACTGGACCCTAATCATTAAAAGAAACTATCCATGGAGCACAATTTCAACTAATCAGTTGCAACAAACCTGCATAGCAAGTCCTCTCTCTCAATCACACAATCCTCTACAAATTATCCACAACTTTTATCACTGAAACCTACATACAACAATGTCTAGTACCTATACAATAAACTCTTATTAACTTCATATATTCAATATGATCCTATAACCACACTACTTCTCCATCAATTCCCTTTCAATGTGTCATTCTCCCAATCCATCCAAATTACACTCCTCAGGTTATTCTCTATATATAAGGTTTCTTCTTAACCTTTCATCTTTTACCACCTTATAGATGATGAGATAACTTTCTTATACCAATAAACCATTTAACATGAGAAAATATGAAATTATAAACAATTGGAAATGATTGGAAAGCACATGGAATCTAAAAAAAGTTACCTATAGTGAGTAATGCAAATCCTCCCTTCGAGAAGTGCATTATAACACACCCGCTAGTCTCCAACATTACTAATGAAATTATTCTTTAGGTAACATGTGTTACCCTTTCCAAGCTTCCTTTCCTCCATTTGTTCGTCTACAAACTCCCATAACCTATTCATGCAAGTCTTCAATCACATCTTAAGCCCATAGGACCTCTACAAACACATTTCAAGTCTCTAATGATCATGGAAAAACCTCCAAACATGCTCAATCGCCCTATGAAAGTATCCGGACATCATCATGTGCATCTTATAGGACTTTATATACCAATGTTTTTCTCAAATTCAAGGTATGTACAATGCAACTTTGAGACATTGTTCCAAACATAGGAGTCCATACATTAGATGTACAGAAAATTGAAATGATGATTACAACATTGAACACTACTAAGAACTAGTTGACTTCAATGGAAACACTACAATTCCAACAATTTTCCCCTCATATAATGTGATCTATATTTCTAATGGGTTGTTGATGAACTTCTATATTAGATCCTAATGTAATCAAAAATATGATCCAAAGAGTATGCAATATCATCTTGAAGATCTCTCTAAAAAGGAGGTGTTGAAGAAGATCTTATAGTAGCACTAGTGCAAGTTATCGAATAAGAATGCTTTGATGCGGTCATATGATTATATTAAATTGAATCCAAAATTAATTTATCATATTATCAAGCAATAGAAATGAAGGCATGATTCATACCTTGATCTACTTGTGGCATGTCCTTAATCTTATTTTTGGCATTTTCTAGAATATAGTCATCTAGATTATGTTCATGATCTACTTAAATATCCATTAGATAAATTATCTTGACCATACAATAACTCTTTTGATGGCACCCCCTATTATAGTATCTACACTTTTTTCTTTCCTTCTTATATTTTTATCCCTTGTGAATCTTAGTCTCCTTACTATGTTTATATATTTTATATTTATATGATCAAAATCTATTGTTTTCTTGCTTCCTTTCTTGTTATGATCCCTCACTACAAGCACATGCAATTTGGAAGGATTAAGATCCCCAATGTGGATGATATTATTTTTCTCATGTATGAAGTACTCAATGAAATCATCTAAATCTTACATATTCCAATTATTATCCATGACATTTTAGTAGTATGGAAAGAAGAGAAAAAGACAAAATATTGAAGACCTATTTTAGAAAGTAAAGAAAGGACAAGTTGTTCGTTTTTTCTATCTATCTCGCAAGCTTCACCTATGTAATTAGAGTAAATATTGTAGGGTATCAAAATGGTTGGGATCTATAGAAATCATCTCCTTTTCTAACTAATGTGCTCTCAAATCTTCTTGCCTACCAAACAATCCCTGTAGTTTTGTCTAAAGTTTCATAGGTTTTGAGCATATCTGAAAATGAAAGAGTAAATTACGGGAGAAACAAAAAAAGTATCATGTAGGCTTCATCCATCCTATTGATATATTTTAATTTCTCAATGGCTGATATAGGCTCAATTTTTGTACACATTTTAATCCTCTCATTTCAAAACAAGAGAAGGATCAATAACTTTCAATCAAAATAGTTAAAAGGAGAGAGGATCATTGTGATGGATCCATTCTCTATGGGATATTGTAATATTGTAAAATGTGCATGAGGTAGTAGAAATTTATGGAGTATAAATGGCAATGTCATCACCCAAATAGTTTCCAACCAAAAACATAAGTCATCCTACATGGCATCCCCTGCTAAAAATAGAAAACCTTAAAACGAAAATGGGCCAAAGAATAGACTGTCTAGTAGTGAATGAAAGGTAGTCATGTATGCCCCTAATAATGTATGGAAGATGGTCTAATTATGGCTAGAGGGTAGGATCTTGTAAAGTCCTAATAAACTATTGAGTGCAATCTACCCCAACATATGCAACATTTCCTTTCATCTACTGGTCTAATTGCAATTTCACCATGAATGCTAAATGTAAATTGCAAATTATCAAGGGATCTTATCTATTTTTTTCTATCACTATGCCAATCAACATCTTAGTGCATTCATAATTTATAATATGAAGCACCTTATTTTGATCCTAAGTTCTATTATTATTTTTTAATACACATTATTATGTTAATAAACATCTTATGGCATTCATCAACTTTTAAGATAAAGTACCTTATTTGGATCTAAAATTATATGACTATTATTAAATAATTCTTAAGGTTGTTGTTATTGATTTTTTATAATACAGTTTTGTATCTAGGCTATTGATTAATAAATTTTTGTTTAGTATTAAAAAACAATAAACATAAACATGAATTATACAAATATTACCATTTGATGTAGGGTTGATGTAGGAGCATCAAAGAGAGTGTGAGGATTGCTAAAAAATGAAATTTCGTTGTTGCAAAGGATACAAAAAATGACAGTGTTGTGTTGATGGTGTTGGATGCCACCAACATATAGGAGGTCTCCCCAATGTGAAGTCCCAAGTAGACCTTTGGCTAATTATAATAGGAGTGTCATTTGAGGTATTGGCCAAACTTCCATAACACAAAGATTCTTCTCACTTTCAACGGATAACATTAGAGATTTTATACATAAACCTTGAATAATAAACTAGGTTGAGGTTGTGAAGAATTGATTGCAATGTGTAAAAGGATACTTTCACAAGGGGGGGTATAAAAGTGAGCCTCTATAAGGAAAGTAATAGTACTAACCTAAGAGAGACACATGGGAGCATAAAAATATTCGTTGGCAAAATAGTTTACATAATGATGTTAAAGTGAATACAACCCACATTCAAGAAGATGGGTATTGAAACCATTGAAATAATTCAGTTTCTCTTGTACATATGAACACAACATATGCCATAAACATCCCAAGAATAGTCCTAAAACATTGGCTATACATGCATGAAAATGTGTCACCTCATAGATCTTCAATTAGGTGAAAGATCCAAGTACATAGTTACAATGATGAGACAATAGATCCAATAGTGGAACATTAAGTCACTTCTTTCCTCTCCAAAGAATAGATTTTTCTTCTATGTTAAGTACAAAAGCCAAGACTAGCTCTTCAAAATCCTTTTTCTTTTATAACATGAGGAATGGCCTTTCATATCCTCATGATTCTTTGATTACTCACATGAGTCTTGGACTTCTAAACAATTCTTCAACTTCTAAATGACGTTTAGACTTCTATACAATCTTTTTCCACATATGACTATGCGATTCTTTATGTTCCACATATGACTCTTGGAATTCCACTTATCTTCTTTTTAAATGATTATAATACTAAGTTAGAACCTACACATAATCATATGATGAGACTTGAGATTTCACTATCTTTGATGACTGGGACTGATAATGATTGATGACATGGACTTTATCTAGTGCTGACATGGCTGCCACTCTCTCCTTTCTCTCCGTTTACCTACTGATTTTGACACTTTCACCCTCTAAAGGGTATTTAATCTTGGAGTCTTTAGGATGCTTTGATCATCATGTTTCAAGTTCTTCTTGGTACTTTTCATGCTTCCTTTATTTATCCTCTTTTCCCAATCTTCCTTTTATGTGCTTGCCATGAGGTCCCTAGAATAATTGCTTCTATCATCACCCATTATGAGAAAATATCATCTTGAAAATTTCCTAACCTACTATGTTTTATGTATATTTTCTTTTTATTCATTTTTAGTGTCCTGAAAAGGGGCAAAGGTTCTTCTATTTTCATGGGTGCACTTCGAAAGGATGAAGGGCTAAATAAGTGAAGCTTTGAGGCTTCATCATGCGCTCATGCACTAAAGGGTATAAGATAGTTGAGCAAGGTGCATGTTGCAAGTATGCATGATGAGGGGGGAGGCTTCAGGCTTCCCAAGTGTAACACCATCCTTCCACATTTACCCAGGATAACCGGTTGACCAGGGTAAATATGTGATGAAGAATTACTATGATATTATTTAACTCCATAAGTGTAGTTAAGGAATTGGAATGGACAAACCAACACTTTAGAGATCTCCTTGAGGTGAGGCTAGACCCCTAGGAACTAATCCACAACTCCAGGTGCCCAACCCTTGAGTTAACCTAGCCTTTGAATAAATTAAATCCTCAGTATCACCCTTGAAATGGGCATGCATGTGAGTGGGACCTTGCAGTCACTCCCACAATTGCTACAAGGGAGAGACTACAGTCTTTTTCAACTAGTTCTGTGCCAGGGACTGCGAGATTTAAGCCACCTTTTCACGGCTAGTATCCAAACCATTGCCCAGAACATCATGAGACTCTCTAAGACAATAAATCAAACCAAGTTAAAGGCTCTAACACAAAACTTGATTAAGGAATTGACCTGACCAAGCCTAGCCGTGAAAAAAATATCGTCGAAAACATTGTGCACATGTAATCTACAGGTCATAAAAACATATATGAGCATAGGGGTCTCATAGTTATCTCATATTTTTAAGGAATGATTTATCCCTTATCACATTAGTTGCATTATCATTTATTAGGTCATATATTCATTGTTCATTCATTTATCAACGAAAACATGATGAGAGCCATACATTATCACTCTCATAAAACATGCTCATAACCAGCATATAAGAAACATAAATAACAAGTATACAACAATACATTTACACATGAAATACCAAGGAGAAGGATGGTTTATAAATGAATGCAAAACCCAACCCGATTTGGGATTTCCATGAATAACCTGACCAT
Source organism: Pinus taeda (assembly GCA_000404065.3). Classification (NCBI taxonomy): domain Eukaryota; kingdom Viridiplantae; phylum Streptophyta; class Pinopsida; order Pinales; family Pinaceae; genus Pinus; species Pinus taeda. Next base: position 74,080 of record APFE031137159.1, on the reverse strand, counting down.
AGATTGGTTGAACCAAATCTTTCTTTCAGCCTATCACACTCGTGCCATATACCAAGCATGAATGTGGGACTCATAACTAAAACAAAAAAAAAAGCATGGATCCAACAAGATTTATCCATGTACACCAGGAGAAATTTTATGGTCTTCTAGTCTCTAGGCTTCACTGCAATTCACAGTCTGATTCAGGGATCATTGGGACATAATTGAAACACCACACTCCATGCTTTACCATATATCCTACCATTCCCTGGCCAAGGATTCCTAGGCCTAATTAAGGGTACCCACCTCTAGGTTTGACTATATATTCTTCCATTCACCAATTGAGGGTTCCTATGCCCACCAAGGAAACACAAAATCCAGATTTACCACAACCCACAATCTGGTTTAGGGGTTATTAGGCCTACGATTTACGACAATCAACAGTCTAGTTCATGTATCACTAGGCCATGTGTTATTCCATTCAGAGATCCACCTCACTCATTTTCAAATCCATTTGGTAATCCAACTCAACTAAAACATAAGAACCCCATCACACCAAGGCTATCCAAAAATTCGAAGGCTAGGATGAAAACACTGTTGCACCTATTAAATCGATGCCAATGACAACAAGATAACCAAGAACACACATGCATAACCATGCATGCCAAAACTAGTAAGGAAATCACACATGCAAATCAATACCTACAAATAATTCCATTGTAGCTTCTAGGTCTTGCTCTTCCTTGCTCGATCCTCATTTTCCTTGATATAACACTGAAGTTCTCCAAGAAAAATCTAAGTGTGCAAGAGTGTGAGAGAGAGAATAAAATGAGAGCCATAAGTGAATTGAAAAAAAGTCCATGAATTGATCCTCAGAATCCTTTTTATCAATGATGCCTCTATTTTCTTCAAGTTCCATTATTTTCCTTCATTTTCCTCCTCACATGCAACCTGTGACCTTTCACCTTCCTTTTCTCCTAGTTTTCATTATATTCATAAATAAATGACAATAAATGCCTCTTTTCCTTTAGCAGTTCCTTTGCCAAATTCCTTTATCCAAATAAACCTAAATGAACACCCACTAGGATGTCTTGACCACCATTCATCTTGGAATACATGTCCCATGACCTTCGTCCTATATTTTTTTACATGATGTTTTACCAAGGTTGTTACAAAACCCCCCCTTCTGGAAATACCATCCTCGGTGTTCAATGAAACCTACAACCAACAAGACTACAGTAAATCAAAACATATTATCGATGGTTTTTATAAATTAGCTAATTGCAGTAGTTAGAATGACATCCTGCTGAATACATGACAACTATATTGTTTACTACAGCTTTATAACACAACTCATTACAATGTTTACAATAAAAACCACATACACTATTATACACATTTGATTCAACTAAAAAATAATCATATTATATATGGAGCTTTATAAATCCAACTCAATACATTATTTACAATAATATACACATATACACATATGCACATTTTCTCAACCAACATATAAAAGGATATGATGAATGCATCCACAACAAGGGAATCTAGAGGCTCACTCCTCCACCCTCAAAGTAATACCAAAATTTGCCTCCTTCTGAGGAAGACCAAAATCCACTACAAAAATCAAAGTTGCATCCAATTTCCAACTCTACAGTCCTATGCCACTTATCCTCTAAGTGAACAGTTACTGGCTCATTTTTCTAGGGTGAAACCCCAGTGTGCATCTGATTCCATTTGGCAATGCTAATGACCAAAACAAATCCATCCCTAACCTTTTGTTCTCTACTACAGAGTCCCTCGAGTAATCCAGTCATCCCCTTATATGAAATCATACACCTTCCAATTTCCAATGGCACCCCCATCCCGAGAATTCCATCCCTTAGTAACATTTCCTAGCATCAAAAGGTCCAAAGACCAAAGCATATCCCTCCCTCAAAACCATGATACTGGTCATAGCATTCTCATGTAAATAAACATAAACTATTGGGTACGTGTGTCCCACGATGCCTATGCACCTGGAGTTCTTTAACAACATATTGTTTCCTGTCCAATTCCTTTAACTGACACTGCTAATTCTTGCAGACAATTTCAACCACCCAACCTGGCATGTTCATGCACCTGTATAACAAGCACACAATTTGTATTTCCATTTTGTTTACTTCCTATAACAACAAGTCCAACTAGCATCGTTGACCAAATCATCACATATATACATATCACATCTAGTTAACTAAAAAATAAACCATCATAAATCAAAATCGTAGATCACATGTAACCATCATAAACCAGAATCATAGATCACATTCATAATTAAAACTAAAATAGATACACATACTTATCCTTTAATTAGTCATTTCCATACATACACTAGATTGATTTCCACACTCGACAAACCTCTAGTGACTTCTTTTCAACCACATACACATAAACATAGTGTACACCACATGCATACAACCACACACAACATACAACACCATACAATACATGCACCTACACTTGATATACAACACATACACCTACACTCAGTATACAACACAACACACTACATACACCTACATTCGATGTACAATGCACAACAATACACACAACTACATCTGGTATACAACACAACACAATAGATGTACATATACAAAGTACAACATAATTAATATACATGTCATGATACCACGACTACGAAATTCACATACATAGTACCACATGTACATAAAACAACATGTACAAATCAAACACAATTACACATCTGAACAAAACTACATTTATGACATGCACACAATACCACATGTACAACATGTACACAGTATCACCTATACATAACACCACCTACACAACATACCTGGACATCATGTACATAGCACCACATGCACAACGCGTACACAATACCACATGTACATAGCACCACATGCATGACATGTACACAACACCACAGGCACGACATCTATAGAGTACCACATGCACACAACACTCCCTGCACAACATGTACAAGACACCACATGCACACAACACCACATGTACAATCATACACACAACACCATACACAGATAGAACCATATGTACATCATGCATATGACACCATATGTACACAACACCACATATAACATGCACAAAGCACCATATGTACACAACACCGCACATCCAATGTTTGCACAACAATATATGCATATAAAACATGTGCACAAAGTCACGTGTACACAACACTACATAAACAACATATACAAAACACCATCTATACATAAAACTGTATAAACAACATTTACACAACACCTTATACACACAAGACCATATGCACACAACATCATAGGTGCAACATGTACAACATATATACAGCAACAGTTTTACACATCTAGAGACCACAAATTGACTCTGCCAAGCAACGTTGTCTCTAGTGTCTTTCTGCTATTCGTGCATGTTCCAACATGCGACCGATCATATTGCTTCCATTACATTATTGTATCCCTCAACCTTGCCTGTCCATAACATAGGCATAGTAAAAGCATATAATATCAATTCATATCCACATGATACTAACCTTGTAGATCTGTTAGGGTTACTCTTCCCACTTGATTCCCCATAAGACTAGGAACCGCTTTCATGCCATTCACTTGCATAAGCAATCATTCCTCCACAAGCATTATCCCTAACAACCCTATGAGACAATGACATAGATACATAGATACATACAAATATATAAACACTAGCATAAAACAAGCATGATCTTGTCATACAATGACATACATACATACATATATACATGTAAACATTAGCATTAAACAATCAGGATTTCTAACGATCCTATAATACAATGAACCACAAGCATCTATTATATATATATATATTATATATATATTATATATATATTATATATATATATATATATATAGATAGATAGATATAATAGATAGATTATATATATATATATATATATATATATATAATATATATATTGATACATCGACATAATCATGATGACAATAGAATTACCAAATAGCATAAGGTCAAGGTTAAGATAACTCCCTTTATCCATGAAAAACATCCACAACATTGAGAACAACAATTCCCAACTCATCCAAGGCATATGGTATCTCAAATAGATTTACTTTACCTTTCATGTTACCTTTCTCATGATTTTCCTACCACCAACCATTTACGCCAATGGACCTAGCAAATCCAATTCACTATCATACTCTTGCCTTTGAATACCTTTACTCATGCATTGAGATTCATCCAAGCCTTGCATCACTTGTTGGGATTCATTCATCTCTCCTCGATCTCCATTAACTTTCCTCTTTCCAAACCAATTCCCAAGACCCTAAAGACCTAAAATGAAATACCAAGAGACAAACAATAAGAAAACCATGAAAGCCATTAACAATATGACACCACAAACAAAATGGTATTATCGTGCACTAGAAACGATCAAGACCACAGTTCAAGCATAAATAAATTGCAAAATAGTGAAAGCACAAGACTCTAAAATACCCCATGACTCAATTCCCATGAGTTCCCAATGCTTCCATTGGAAATCTCAACCCAAGCCTTCTTCAAGATTTCATGGCAGACACTTTTCCATGCAATTCCCTATATCATGTCGCCATAAAAACATAACTATAAGTGCATAAACAATTATAAAAATATATTAGTTATCTTATCTTGTTATGCCAATCACAATGACTTGTAACAAACACATCCATACCATCTCTCAAAGGACTCCAATTCCCTTGATGGACCTACCTATAACTAGAAACTAGCTAATATACATGCCAAATACATGTTCATGAATATATCATATATCCACATAATGTCAGACAAAATCAAGGATAAGAAGACTTCCTATATGCAAGGCAATCATTCATTTGGAATTAGGGCTTCCAAAGGGTTTCCAAACATTGCCAAATTAGGAATTCTTACCCAATTCCTTTCTTTCCCCATTTACCTTTTCTCAATTGAGTCTTTATGATGTGTTATCACATCACTTAGCTGCTAATTATATAATAAAATCAAATATTAACTTGTCACACTAATATAAATAAGGTTTCCCTGCAACTGCTCACATATGCCAGTGACTCACATGTTCTGAAGATCAAGACATCATATCTATTGATTTGAAATCAACCCTTTCCAAGACTAACAACCATATCATAAAAAATAGTCAACTCATAGTCATTAGTCATACTGCTACAACTAGCACCCAATTACACATAAGTACATATCAATTGTCTCAACGCATATTTTTTTAGCACGATCATCTTAAAAAAATATCGTTTTTTCATGCATTTTATAGACACATACACATATCATGCAATTAATTAGACATTAAAATAATAGTTAGATGAGATAATAAACACCAAGGAAACAAACACCAGATAGACGACATAATCAATCAGTCAAGCACCAAATATATGACATAAGAAAGCTTATACCTTAGTGTATCTCAAGGGAGGATATTTTTTCTTTACAATTAATCTATTTTAGCATGATATAGCTTCACCACACATCAATTGATCATAAATGAGGTCATGATACCCATACAGTAACTAGTTAACAAGTTCACCTCACAATCTCATAAACAATTCAATCATGCATAATAATCACATATGCACCTTCAGTATAGATTATTATGACATAATATTACAATATATCAACTTATACCTGAATGTCATAAACTTGATCATTTGCATAGTTCAATACAAATTAGCAGAAAAAATAAATAAATAAATAACATCAATACCTCAATTTCAATGAGCATAATCATCATACATATGACCACAATGCATACAACAATAGGTTACTACCATTCATGACTATCCAACACATGTACATATGACTACACTGATCAACTAACATTTATCACACATGCAACCACAAAAATAAGAGAAAGAAATGAATATATGTAACCCTAATGGTTATAACAAATATTAACCACATACATGCATGCCAAACATATAAACTTATATCACATTCTTCTCCACACTGAAGTCTAGTGTCGCAACTTCACTTTGATGATCTGCATCTCTTTCTCTATCTCAACCAACACATTAACATCATAACGTACCAAGAGTATCATGATGAACTAAAATTCCTAAAAGGACCTCATGCATGACAACTATAACCATGACAATAAATGCATAACAACATATAGACATTGACATGCATAACAAATGCATATATAACTGACATGCACTCATGACCAACACATCCCAACAACAACATCATCAAATTCCACATGGAAACACAACATAAACAATGACCACCACCATGAATACACAACAAGCACATATTCCATAAACATAAAGAACACATATGTAACTGACATGTATGCATGACCAGTGCATCCCAACAACAACATCATCAACTTCCACATGGCGACACAAAGACAACAATGACCAAAACATCACCCATCTAGTCCAAGGGTTGAACAATGCTCTAATACTACTCTCTAACACCCTCCACACACATTTACTAAAGCTAAACAGTGCACCGGGGTGAAAATTTGATGGAGAGTTACTATGATATGGTTCAGCTCCCTAAGTGAAGTCAAGGAAGTGGAACCAACAAATCAACACTTTACAAACCTCCCTTAGGTGTTGGAGGACCCCCAAGAGGTAATACACCACTCCAGGTGCCCAACCCTAGATTTAACCTAGCCTTTCAATGAATTAAACCCGCAATCATTCCCATGACATGGGAATGCATGAAACTTAGACCCTTTCAGTCGCTCCCACAATGCCTACAAGGGAGAGACTGCAGTCTTTTCCAGATAGATCTATGCCCAAGACTACGAGATTTCAGCTACTTTTTCACTGTTGGTATAAAAACCACTACTGAGAACTTGATGATAATTTCCAAGGAAATAAATGACACCAAGTAAAATCTTATAACACTAAACTCGATTAAGGACTTGACCTAACCAAGCCTAACTATCAGAAACATTTCGTCGAACACATTTGCACATGTAATCTACAAGTGATAACAATTGACCTGAGCATAAGGGTCTCATACTTATCTAATATTCATAAGGAAGAATTGATGCCTTATCACATTAGTTTCATTATCATCTATTAGGCCATATATTCATTTTTCATTCATTTTTCAACCAAAGCATGATGAGAGCCATACATTATCATTGTCATTAAACATGCTCATAACCAAAATATAACCAAGAAAAATAACAAGTATACCAAAGTACATTTACACATGATATACCAAGGAGAAGGAAATATTATTAATGAGTGAAAAAGTCAACTCCATATGGGACTTCCACTAAGAACCTAACTATATATTGGTTAAACCAAATATTTCTTTCAGCCAATCACCCCTGTGACAAATTCCAAAAATGGATGTGGGAATCATAACTAGAACAAGCATGGATGCCACCGGATTTCTCCACCTACACCGTTAGGAAATTCACTGTTTCCTAGTATTCAGGCTTTACCGCAATCCATAGTCTGATTCAAGGATCACAAGGCCATAATCGAGACACCACCCTCTAGGATTTGTCATATATCCTGTCATTCACAAGCCAAGGATTACTAGGCCTACTCAAGGGAACCTACCTCTAGGCTTTACTGTATATCCCTCCATTCACCGGTCGAGGTTTCCTAGGATCACTGAGGTAACACAAAATATGGCTTTACCACAATCCACAATCTTGTTCAGGGTTTACTAGGCTAAGGCTTTACCAAAATCTATAGTCTTGTTCAGGGATCGCTAGGTCATGTGTTCTTCCTTTTAGAGATCCACCTCACTTAGTTTCAAATCCATCCAACAATACAACTCAACCAAAACATGAGGACCCCATCACACCATGGTTAACTGAAAATGCAAAGGCTAGGCTCAAAAACACCACCACACTTGTAAAAACCCATGCCAATGGCAACACGAGAACCAAAAACACACATGCATAATCGTGCATGCCAAAACTAGCAAGGAAATAACACATGTGAATTGATATCTACAAGTAATCATGTTGTAGTTTCTAGATCCAACTCTTCCTTGCCTGATCCTTGCTTACTTTGATCCAATGCTGAAGTGCTCCAGGAAAGCTCATATGGTTTTGTGTGTGTGATTGTACAAGTGGTTACATGAGCATGTGGTTTCATGTACATGTTGTACATGTGGTGATGTGTGCATGTGGTGTTGTGTACATGTCGTGCATGTGATGTTGTGCACATTTGATGTCTTGTAAATGTCATGCATATGGCACTGTGTACATGTGCTATTGTGTAAATGTTGTACAGGTGGTGCAGTCTACATGTGGTGTTGTAAACACATTATGCAGGTGGTGTCATGTACCCGTGATTTTGTGCACTCGTTTTGTAGGTGGTGAGCTATACATGTGGTACATATCATACTGGTGTACATGTGGTACTATTTGCATCCCATAAAATTATGTTGATGCCATGCAGTACTATGTATGCACATTTTGTAGTTAGGGCATTGTGACATGTGTATTCAATATGTTGTACTATGCACACATATACATATTGTGTTGTACATCAGGTGTAGGTGTATGTATTGTGTTGTTCTGTACATCCAATGTAGCGGCATGTATGGTGTAGTGTTGTACACTGGGTGTAGGTGTATGTGTTGTATTCTAGGTGTAGGTGCATGTATGACATGGTGTTCTATGTCATGTGTGGTTGTATGTGTGTGATGCACACTATGTGTATGTGCACTAGATTGAGGATAAGGAACTAGTTGTTTATGAGGTGTGGAAACTAATCTGGAGTGTGTAAGGATAAAACACAAAGGTAGAAGCTAAGATTGATTAAAGGATAAGTATTAGTTTTTATTTCAGCTTTATTATGCATGTGATTTATGATTCTAGCTTATGATGCTTACATGTGATCTATCATTCTGGTTTATGATGGTTACATGTGATTTATGATTTTGATCTATGATGGTTATGTTTTGAGCTACCCTGATATGACATGTTTATACATGATGATTTGGTCAAAGATTCTAGTTTGACTTGTTGTGACATGAAGTGAATATAATTGCAAGTGTACTTTATTTATGGGCCACCAATGAGGTATGATTTGAAGCTATCAATTTATTATAAATCTAATGGAAGGTATTCACTTCGTACAGGAAACATGAAAATGTCTAGTTTGGTGGTTGAAATCGACTACAAGAATTACCAGAAGTAGTGAAATAAATTGGAGCAGTCAATAGTATGTTGGTAAAGCAGTTCAGGAGTAGGGCCACTATGGGACACTGGTTCCCAATAGTGTCCATTGATTTCCATGAGCATGTTAGGGCCGGTATGATGGTTTGAGGTAGGTATATTCCTTGGTTTTTAGACATTCCGATGCGAGGAATCCTTGGCAAGGGATGGATCACTCGGGACAGGGGATGTCAGGGAACTTGTAAGGTGAGTGACTACATGAAAGGGGGTGACTAGATTGCTTGAGGGACTATGTAGTGGAGAAGGGAAGGTTGGGGATATTTTTTTTTGTCATAAAAATTTCCAGATGGAATTAAATGCACATTGGGAGTGCACCCTGTAACAATGAGCTAGTAATTATTCATTGAGAGGACAGGTGGCATAGGATTATAATGTTGGACATTGCATGTAGTTTGACCGTGGTAGTGGATTCTAGACTTCCTGGGAAGGATGTGAATCTTGGTATTACTTTTAAGGTGGAGGTGTGAGCCTCTATATTCCCTTTTTGTGGATGCAGGCATCATATCCTTTTATTTACTAGATTAGAAAATGTGCATATGTGTATATATTGTTATTGTAAATAATGTAATGAGCTATGTCAAAAGGCTCCAATAAGTGGTATGGTTATTATTTGATCATGTTGTCATGATATTTTCTTTTGAGTAGGTCTTCCATTGTAAATACTGCAACGAGATAAGTTATAAATCTCCATGTGTAGTATGTTCTGTTTTCAATAGTTTTGCCAGAAGGTCTCGGCTTGGTTTAACACTGAGGATGGTGTTCCCCAAGGGGGAGGCTTCTGTAAAAGGCCTGGTGAAAATTTCGTGTAATAAAAGTTAACAAAGGAAAAATAATACCACTGTCAAGGGACACGTATTCAAAGTTGAATTTTGGGTAGGACATCTTAGTGTGGGTGTTCATTTTGGTTTATTAGGGTTAATGAGATTGGAAAAGGAAAAGGCATTAAAAGGAAAAAAAGAAAATTTGGCACATTTATTTATGAAAATAAAGGAAATTAGGGGAAAAGTAAGGTGAAGGGTCACAAGTTTCATGTGAGGATGAAATTGAAGGAAAATAATGGAAAATGAACAAAATAGAGGCCTCGTTTATAAAGATTCTTCTGAGGATTAGTAGGCGGGCTCTTGCCTCAATATTTTGCTAAGTTTTTGGAGCAATGAAGGGAAAAGGCAAGCAAGGGAAGGAATAGGAAAGGAAGGAAAGCAAAGACCTAGAAAGGAAGAGTAGGATCAAGTAGCTTCAATAGGAATACTTGCAGGTAACATATTGCATGTGTGATTTCCTCACTAGTTTTGACATGCATGGCTTTGCATGTTGGTGTATGGTTCTCTTGCTGTTAGTGGCATGGTTTTGTCGAGTTATGAAAATGGTTTTTAGCCTATCCTTACCTTTTCCTAGATGACATGGTTTGTTGGGATGTTTATCTCGGTTTTGGGATTTGGATTTGTTGGATGAATTTTGGAATTTGGGGCAGAGGTGGTCTCAACGTTCATACCTAACGGCCTTGGAATACCTTGACCAATTTTGTAGGGATACATGGTAAAGCCCAATGGAGATGTTAGAGCCTAGATTTACCTCAGGCTGAGAAAGGTAGGATCCATGACCAACATCAAACCACGCTTAACCTGGTAGCTAGCCCTACCAGGTCGAGAGAGGGCTCTCTCCAGGTCAATCTCAGAAAATTATGACCACTAAAGGCTTGAGATGACTGATTTAACTACTGATATTAGGCTAGGTATAAGTGAAAAGAGTTTAATTATATAAATGATGTGTTTGCTGGCTCTAATGAAAAAGGCATATTTGGGTGCAGGGAATGAGGCTCAGTCTTGCAGAGATCTCAATGGGGCAAGGTAGGCAACTGAATTTGGCACTTTGAATCAAAAGAGATGGAGGGATTAGATAGAGGATGTTTTGAAGAGGGCAATAAAATTGATGTATTCTCTCTAAACAGCTGAAAACATCAAGAAACTAAAGCAAACCTCAAGTAGAGCACTGCGATTTCAATGGGTTCTACTTTCACTCTTGTTTGATTTAGCTGAGAAGAAATAAGAGAGAAAATGACACACATATAAGTAATTTCACAAATACATAAGAAAGCACCATACCAAAACAACATGCCATAGGGATCCCAAAGAGTGCTACAAACCTTGGTCTCAATTCCTTAGCCAAAATGCTGATATGAGTGTACAATGAAGTTCCTTTCTTTCTCAAGAGTCCAACCATGCTAATGACTGAAAAGATACATAATATAGACAAATCATAGCTCATCCTAGCCTCTAGGGGTCGAGATCACATGTTTAGGAGCTATTCCAACTAATTCTAAACTAAGAACTAGAAATCAGGCAGTGGAACAACATGCCTCTAAAAACAAGGCAACTGATTCATTCAGTTTCAAACAACTTTTTAACTGATGAAACTACCTACAAAAGTGAAAATTTGACATATTTACATCATGATCCATCAATGTACATGAAATTACATCACAATTTGACATTAAGAAGATGAAAAAGTCAAACTAGCCAAAGCTGGGCGAAAAACAGAGCAATACTTGGTCAAACTGGCAAAATTTCTTCTATGCACCGCGCCTGATTTCTCTATGCATAGTGCCTATTTGGAGCCACCTTTTAAGGCCTTTTCACTGTCCAAATTCACTCCAAGTGTGCTTTTTGGAAAGGTATGCATGTCTATTTTCCAACCCAAGTGGAATATTTCAATTTGGCCTCCATTTTCCACTCCAAAAGTCAGTTCTCCCAACATTGATTCCTGTGTGTCAAAATAGGGGCAGTAAGGTCATTTTTTTTAGTGCTTTTTGACCTTTTTGAGGGCTCAAAACCTGTCCAAATTTCTTAGACATTGGTAGTCAAGCATATTTTTCCATCCCAAATCACAAAATGTTGAGTTTTTGCCATTTGGAAGATCCAATCAAAAGCGAGTGCCAGGTGGCGTGGCGCATTCAGCAGAAATTTCTGTGTTTTAGCCCAAAAATTTCAAAAATGCAAAAAGTGTCCCAAAAATTTTGAAATTTGGGCTGAGTGCTCTCCATCAAGTGCCGTGTTGGATCAAGGAAGCCTCAACCAAGATCTGAATTTTATCTTGCGCTTTTTTCCTTCTCGATCTCTTCTTCAATTTAGGCTTCAAGCTCCTCATTCTAGCTTGGCACACCATATTCCTTGACAAATAATGATATGCCATGTTTCTCAACATATTATTCTCATTGATGGCTTTCTCCAACCTCCTCTCCAAGTGGATATTAGTCCTCTCCAACTAAGACTCACGATCCTTGCTAATGTGTGAGTTTTCTTGATGAGTATGAAGAGATTTATGGTGATTTTAGTTTTCTGCCACCAAGGGTAAGAATGTATGAGGGACTATGGAGGGAGAGGGTAAGAGGTGTTTTAGAAATGTTGCTAACTGGAATTTGGGGAATAGAAGGGTTTTAGGGATAGTTTTTAGATTTTGGGATAACAATTAGGGTTTAGGAATGTGTATCTAGGGTTTGGGATAGTGGGAGTTAGGAATATGGGGTTAGTGAATTTAGGGATATGGGGATGAAACTAGAAAATTAATGTGGGAAACAAAGAGTGTGGGAGTGAGGGAATGGAATTTGGCAGCAAAAACACAAACTACAAACCCTAAGCACTTGTTTTTGAGCAAAAATTGCAAGGAAGTAGGGTTTGAGTTTTGTCTCACTAAACCACCATAAATTTTAAGAAAACTTTATTCAATAGTAGAGGAAGAAATCGTGACTTACTTTCACACCATAGGATTGAGAAAATTTGGAAATATGAGAGAGTTTATGAGGGAAATTGAGCTTACAACTTTATGTAACGCGCCAAAAACCCAATGCATAATTCTTTTTGCAGGAGACTTTGGGAGGCCTTCCCTATGTCCAAATTGGGAGCGGGATAGCGTGTTGGAAATTTTATTGAGTCTACCTTCCAAGAAAGCTATAATTTTTCAATTTGGAGTTTTTTTTCCTTGTCAAAAACCAAATCTCCCATGACTGGTCAAAATGTACAAAATGAGGCTGCCTAAAGGCAGAGTTCTGTTGCAGTCAACTTTTGAAAGTCTTCCTCAACCCCAAATTGAGCTCATGATAGCTCATTGGAAATATATTTGTGTCTAGTTATCATTGGACTCATCAATAAAGTCATTGGCCCAACCAAACTAGGAGAAAACGTGATTTTCCCAAGGTCACTTCAAAGGTGCATCAATTCTCCCGAGGCAACTGTATTTTTGACAGGTTTCTAAAACAATGACACCTATGTAAAAATTGAAGGAGGTTTTTCTTCCTTGGCCTATTTTGGACAAAAATCTCTCTTAGTTTTCCCAAATGGATCTTTTATTGCTCAGAAACATCATTGGAGTAAAACCTATCTGGATGTGTGGAACAGGAGATTTGTCGAAATGAAGTGAAATAAAGGGAATAAGGGGCTTCTAAATTCTTGAGAAAAATTTTGGAAGTAGGGAGGGATGCTAGGAAGTAGGGGAAAGTGAAATTTAAAAGATTGAGTGAGGGGAGGGGGTCTAAAAGGGAAAAACACGGGCGTAGCCTAGAAAATTGTCAAGTTGTAGCAAGAAACTAGGGTTTGTGCGAAAATGAGGAATTCGGGGGATCTCGCTGATGGGAAGTGTTTAATAAGGTACATTAAGGATAGGGGAAGGTGTATGAACATACGGATGGAATTTTTGCTAATGATTTGTCCATCCAAGAGAAATTACCTTCAAAACCCTAGGAGAGGGAAATGAACCTTACCTAGGCACAACTGAAGCATGAACAAGGTGTAAAATGACCCAGTGGAACTTGACATGATGATGAAAACCCTTTGAATGATGATACACTCAACTGAATGGTGACATGAACCGACATTTGGACAAATTTGAAAGGAGTAAAAGAAAATCCTAGACCTAATACCTAGTGACCAAATTTTTCTTGAAGACTCACTGAAATGACAAAATTTGACCTTGACACCTTAAAATCAGTTTGTAACAGCATGTTTGATCACTGGAGGAAGGCTACAAAGACTGACACTAACAGGAGGAGTCTTGGTTTAGGGCCTAGTGATATGCTGGGGATTGCAATAAAACCTAAGAAACTGGTCTCCGTTTAGGGCCTACTAAGTTGGGATTCGATTGGGGTAAACCCTAAGAGACAAGGAACGAAAAATTCCTCAAGGATAGTGATGGATTTCAGATGGTAGTCTAAGTTGAGTTTGGTGTTGATCGGAACACTGATTTTGGTGTGATCACGATTGGGTGAGGGTGCAAGTGGTTTAACCTTTGGATTCCCTTAGATGTTTTTTTATTGGTTTATCCATGATATCCCACATTCATGCTTGGAATAGGGCACAAAGGTGACTGGTTGAAAGAAATATTTGGTTCATCCATGTATACAGTCGTGTGGTATGTGGAAGTTCCGAACCTGTTCGGATTTGCCTATGATTAATGAAAGCTAAGTTATCTTTCTTTCGCAATTGTTTTTAAGTGGATTTAATATCTGTTTTATCAATGTTATTTACATGGTTTTATGCTAGGTTATAAGAATGGTTAATTGACTGCTTCATGTCATGGTTATTTCATGTATTTACTTGTAATTGTTAAAATTATGGATGTAATACCTAATAGATGTTATAACCGTTCAAGAGAGAAGGTGATGATCCTTCTTGTCATGTTTCATAAGATATTTCAGTTATTCATGCTCTGTCTTGTATCCTAGACCTATAGGTAGCATTGATGCGAAGTGTTTGATAGAATGTTAGTCTCGATTGGGGATGGTTAGGCCTAGTCCTGAGATTCATTTTTGGTTTATTAGTATTTTCATCATGTCTTTGATGAATTTTGAAATTTATAACAAGTTCTAGGAAGTGGACAGGATTTTTGGCTCAAAAAGTGCCTTGAATTCTACAGATGCTAGTACAGGTCTGTTGGGAAAAGTCCCTGGACGCTAGCTTGCAGGCCTATGAGAGCATCCAAAGGTCCCTAGATGCTAGAATTCCCATAGCATGAGAGTGTCCAGAGGTCACTGTACACTGGCATGCCCATAGCATGAGAGTGTTTAGAGGCCCTTGGATGCTGGCATGGCCATAGCATAAGAGCGTCCATAGGTCAAGAGGTCTAAAATATTAGTGCAACCTAGTGTAAGGATGTTTGAGTGGCTAAGATGTCTCTTAGGGTTGTTGTTGTTGATGTGGAAGGTATGGTCTATGTGTTCCATTGGTTTCATTTCCTTAAGGCCACTGAGGAGGTTGAATCCCTTCATAGTGGCCTCTCTCGTTGCATGTTTATTGCGATTGGCTAGTTACTTGGGTAGATGTGGTAGGAGGGTGGTTACCCCAGAGTGGTCACATGAACACCATGTGAAGGAAGGGAACATGGCAAGGTATGACTAGGTAACAAATTTCCCAATGCAGAGTGATAACACTTGGAAGGAAAATGATAGAGATTATTTAACCAAGCATCAGATGTAATTACATATGTGCTTGTGTGATTTAACCATACACAAGTACCCTTGTTGGTAATGATACCTAATGGTACCTATATAAATTATAAAACAACAAAGAGAAATATCTTCACACATGCATACATACGTAGACATCAGAATCATTACACAAACTCTATGATAAGTAGAATAAAATATAGCATTAAACAACCATGTGTTACATATCAATAACAATCATATGTGCTTTAATCAA
This sequence comes from Pinus taeda, assembly GCA_000404065.3. Lineage (NCBI taxonomy): Eukaryota > Viridiplantae > Streptophyta > Pinopsida > Pinales > Pinaceae > Pinus > Pinus taeda. The sequence goes on along the minus strand of APFE031137159.1, from coordinate 58,222 downwards.
AGATATAGTGGAATAGATAAGAATATTGAGCATAGGCATGGTACTATATATTAATTTGTCGGTTAGGGGTAGAATCTTGACATGGTAATTCCCCTTCAATTATAAGTATTTATGTAACGCAAAGTTTATGCATTAAACTAATAGAATGGGGATGATTGTGAATATCCTAACAAATACCCTATCGACAAGATCTTTATAACAAAAATAATGAAATGGGTACCGTGATATATATATATATATATATATAATATATAATATATTATATAATATTATAATATATATATCTATATATATATAAATAATTTATATATATACTATTATATAGTATATATATATATATATATTATAATATTATATCTCGTATGTATATGTATGTATGTCATGTATGTATGTATGTATGTATGTATGTATGTATGTATGTATGTATGTATGTATATGTATATGTATATGTATATGTATGTATTTATTTATTTATTTAGAAGTATTTGTGGGTATGTGATAGATGGTATTAGAGCCTAGGTTCAAAATGGAGCCTGAAGAAATCACCAAAGTACTAAGTAGAATTGTTTAGGATTGAAATATTGATGTAAGTGATGTAGAACTAATATTAGGTTATATTTGAATAAAGGTAATCGCGTGACACAAACTACAATAGAATGGCAGAGAATCCCCCACCATCCATAATTGTAGTTGAAAAATTATATGTCGAGTTGGGAAATGGGGGCACCCCACCAACCTCTCAATATATGGATGTTATCATAAATATGCAGGAAGAGTTGGCTCATCTATGGAGTAGTAATGAATGCTTGGTAAAGGCTAGTGATGATCAGGAAAGGATGATAAGGGGGTTAACTGAAAATTATAGCCATAAAACTATAGAACCTGAAGCATTGAAAAGAAAGAAAATGGGAACAGAATCAGAGAAATCTGAAAGTGGAGGTGATTCAGATATAACGTATCCAAAAACACAGAAGAGAAAGAAGAAAGTGGAGCTACAAGTGGAATTTAGGAAAACTAATACCCCTAAGTTTGATGGTGAAAAGGTAGAGGATGAAGAAGCATGGATTCTTATATGAAAAAATATTTTCAATTTTATGAATATGGGAGTATCTGAAAGTGGAGGTGATTCAGATATAACGTATCCAAAAACACAGAAGAGAAAGAAGAAAGTGGAGCTACAAGTGGAATTTAGGAAAACTAATACCCCTAAGTTTGATGGTGAAAAGGTAGAGGATGAAGAAGCATGGATTCTTATATGAAAAAATATTTTCAATTTTATGAATATGGGAGTATCTGAAAGTGGAGGTGATTCAGATATAACGTATCCAAAAACACAGAAGAGAAAGAAGAAAGTGGAGCTACAAGTGGAATTTAGGAAAACTAATACCCCTAAGTTTGATGGTGAAAAGGTAGAGGATGAAGAAGCATGGATTCTTATATGAAAAAATATTTTCAATTTTATGAATATGGGAGTATCTGAAAGTGGAGGTGATTCAGATATAACGTATCCAAAAACACAGAAGAGAAAGAAGAAAGTGGAGCTACAAGTGGAATTTAGGAAAACTAATACCCCTAAGTTTGATGGTGAAAAGGTAGAGGATGAAGAAGCATGGATTTTTATATGAAAAAATATTTTCAATTTTATGAATATGGGAGTAACTTGAAGGCCATATTGGCCATTTACCAGTTGCAAGGAAAAACTTCTCTCTCATGGGAAGAGGCTAAAAGTGTGCATCTATTAGAAGAACAGATAGTATCTTGGGACGAATTCCAGAAAAAATAGTTTAAGTCACATTATCTAAGTGAATGATATTATGATGACCACATGAAGGGGTTCCATGAGTTAAGGCCGGGATAGTTAATTATGGATGAGTTTGTGGAAAAATTTACCAATTTGCTGCAGTATGTTCCCTATATTAAAGAACAGAAAGCCAAGGTGCAGTGGTTTGTGAACTATTTACCTACTATTTATAATGAAAGAGTTAATTTCAACAATCCTAAGACAATGGATGAGGCAGTAAGGAAAGCAAGACCGTGTTATCAACAAGTTAAGAGTAAGGGTGAAAGCTCCAAATTTTGGCAAATTAAGGACAAAACCAAATTTTCCATATGAGGAAAGGACAAAACCTTGCCTATCTTAAAATTTTTGGGAACGACCATCCACGAAAAATGTTTCCCAAGGGAAACGCAAATCTGTTGCCAAAATCTCAAATGTGGTGAACCTTATTTGTTGAGAGATTTCCTGCATGATTTGAGATCTATCCTAAATATCCAAGTTGCAAGTTGTCCAAAAAGTCACCATGGTAAATGATATTTCTATGAATATTCCAAGAATAAACGCAACATTTGAGGATAGACAAGCAGAGCATTAATTCATAATGAGTGAGATTGAAGGTAGTATTTTAAACCAATATTTTTTTGTTTTAATCGATCGAGGAGCTATTCTAAGCTACATTGGCCCACAATTTGTAGAAAAATGTAACCTTGAAACTAAAAAGTATAAGAATTCTTAGTTGGTAGAACTAGCAACTGGCACAAAAATAAGGATTATCATGAAATTAAGACAATTCCATCTTGATTTAAATGGCTATTCCACAAAATTGAACCTAAATATACATATCTTAGGATCATATGACATGTTGATATGCATGGAATGGTTGGAAAACAAAGGGGCCATTGTAAACTATTTAGAAGAAATAATGGTCTCTGTGAACCCGAAGGGAGAGACTCAAATAATCCAAGGCATACCAAAACCCATATCAGTTAGACAAATTTCAGCCTTACAAATGAAAAAGAGTGCATGAAAGGGGTGTCAATTATCTATGCTTCATGTGGAAGCAAGTGAACAATAACAAAAGAATCAAATTTAGAGACCCTTTCAATTATTAAGGAGTTTCGAGATGTCTTTCCGGAGGAAATTCTAGGTTTACCCCCCATAGAGATATATAGTTTTCCATTGATTTGTTACCCTGTGCAGAGCCAATATTGAGATTTCCTTATGGAATGACTACACCTGAGGTATTGGGGCCAAAATTGCAACTACAATAATTTATTGACAACGGATATATTAGACCCAGTGTATCAATATGGGAGTTCCTTTGTTGTTTTTCTAGAAGAAGGATGACACATTTAGGATGTGCATTGATTATACACAATTAAACAAGTTAACCATTAAAAGAAAAATATTCATTGCCCCAAGTTGATGATCTGCTTAGTCAAGTAAAGGGGGAAACCATTTTTTCAAAATTTGATTTAAGGACTAGATATCACCAAGTGAGAATCAAAGATTAGGATATGCACAAGACAACCTTTAGGACTAGATATGGTCACTACGAGTATGTAGTGTTACAATTTGGCCTTACTAATGCACCAACAACCTTTATGTGCTTGATGAACAATATACTTATTAAGTATCTAGATAAATTTGTGCTAGTGTTTATAGATGCCATTCTAGTGTATTCCAAGAATGATGAATAGCATAGGGAACATTTGAGATTAGTGTTTCAAACTCTAAGAGAACATTATTTATATGCTAAATTTACCAAGTGTGAGTTTAAAAATAACCAAAATACAATATTTGGGCCATGTTATTTCAAAGGAAGGACTAGCAATTGATCATGAGAAGGAAAGGGCCATGGTAAATTGGCCCATACCAAAGGATGTGTCTCTATTGTCTATTCATTTATGGAAATCACGAGATATTATAGAATATTTATAGAGGGATTCTCTAAACTAGCACATCCTATTGCATCCTTAAAATATAAGGAGAAAAATTTGAGTCGACAACCAAATTTCAAGAAAGTTTTGATAAATTGAAACACTTACTTTACAATGGCCCCTATTCTAAAACTTGCAGATTCAAATAAAGAGTTTATTATTTGGACTGATGCCTATATGGAGGAGATATGCAATGTTTTGATGTAGGAAAATTCATTGGTAGCGTATGAGTCTAGAAAGTTGAAAACAAAAGAAAGAAATTATGTTATAAATGATTTAGAACTAGTTGTTGTACTACATGCCCTAAAGACGTCGAGAGACTATCTATTAGGGATGAAATTAACCTTGGTAACATATCATATTATTTATACATATATCTTCATCCACGCATATCGTAATGCCAGACAAGCTAGGTGGATGGTGTTTCTTAATGAGTTAAGTTTGACATTAAACACACTAAAGGGCAAGAAAATATGATAGAAGAGGCTTTAAGTAGACATGCATATGCTATAATGGGGATATTTTTTAGCAGTGTTAGTACATATTTAATGTAACAAATGAAGAAAACATTAATTGGGGATCCTAAATACATGGAAATTCAGCAAAAAATACAGCAAACTGACATCCTCGATTATGCTGAAAATTTTGAAAAATCGATGATTTATAGAAAAAGGTTGTATGCTCCCAATGCGAATGCCCTGAACAAAATGATACTAGGTGAGTATCATAATAAACCATATTAATGATATCTTGGGTACCAAAATATGATAACATCATTAAGAAAAAAATTCTTTGGCCAAGCATGAAAAATGAGCTGACAAAATATTTATCAAAATGTTTAGAATTTGAACAAGTGATGGTAGAACATTAACACCCTGCTAGGTTGTTTAATCCAATACCTATCCCGGAATGGAAATGGGAAGTAATTTACTTAGACTTCATCATGGGATTACCAATGACCAAAAAGCAGTACGATTCCATGATGGTGGTGGTAGACACCTTAAATAAAGAAACACATTTCATACTTGTATAGTCCACTTATGCTACAAAACAAATTGATAATATCTTCATGAAGGATATTTTTAGGCTACATGGAGTGCCCAAGGTGGTAGTGTTAGATAGGGATGCCAAATTCACCTCCAAATTCTAGAAAGAATTGTTTGGGGGCATGAGAATTCACCTAAATTTCAGAATTTTATACCATCCTCAAATGGATGGGAAAATAGAGAGAACCAATCATATTTTAGAGGACATGTTGAGGATGTATGTCATGGAAAAACCTTCTAAATGGGAGGATTTTATGCATTTGGTTTAATTTTCCTACAACAACAACTACCAAACATCCATAAAAGTGGGTCGTTATGCAGGTATGTATGGAATAAAATGACATACACCTCTAAGCTAGAGTCAGGCAGAGGAAATATTAATATTAGGACAAAATTCTTTGTAGCAAATTGAACATATAATATGGAGGATTAGGAAAAACATAAAAACTACACAAGATAGGTAGAAAAGTTATGCAGACAGAAAAAGAACACATAGGGAGTTTAAAGTTGGAGACCATGTTTACTGAAGGTTGAAACCAAGGAAAATCACCTTAACAATTGGAACCTGTGCAAAATTACACTGCGATTCTATGGGCATTATGAAAATTTGGATAAAATTGGGTATGTAGCTTATCAATTAGGATTTCCTAGCAATATCAAGGTACACAATGTTTTTCATATATATTTTATAACTAAATATGTACATAATAGTTCTCACATAATCGATTGAAACTTACTTCAGGTGGAACCAGAAGGAGTCTTCCTAGGAGAGCCACTTGCTATATTGGATTAGAAAGAGATATTGCTCTGGTATCGAGCCGTAATTCAGGTTAAAATGTATTGGAAGCACTTTACTCCCCAAGAGACTACATGGGAGATGGAATATGAGATGCAGGATACTTATCTAGCACTATTCCAGAAGGAAGTAACTAAGAAATAAAAACTAAGGATGGTGTGACTAAAAAGGGCAGGACGGGGAGGGGGGGCAGGGGGCGGGAGATGTAATACCCCTCTATTTTTGTAATGATTATTTTATTTTAATATTGAATTATGTTAGACTACATGGTAGAAAATCCATGATTATATTAAGTGAAAGTAATATAGTAAAGTGGTTATGTAATAAGTAATTTTTTATTAATAAATAAAAGGGGTGGAACTACTTGGGAATTAGACAATTGAGTAGAATATTCTTACCAAATAAAATAATAATAGTAATAGTAATAATAATATCATTAATTGATTTGATCAAGATAAATCTTTCGTAATAGGAACTCCTAAATAAGATTTAATGGAATACGAGAAAAATATCCATTAAATCCCTTAGATGGAGAAACATTCTAAGCATAGATAAGAATAAAGCGTCATGAGAGAGAAAAGTACACTTTAAAAAGAAAAATACTAGCCAAGTCAATTTTTTAGAACCACAAAAGTGGGACACCGCCGAGGGAAAAATATGATATGGAAGAAAATGTATAAAATACATACTCAAGTGATAAAAAAGGTTTTTGATTGCATGGAAAGTACATCTCAGCTCAGGAGTGAAATAGAGCCTGATTTGATTTCATAGTTAGGTGCAAAAGGGTGCAATATTCCCAATTGTTCCCCTACCAGTGATACCATTTAGATTATCTATTATTTTATTTTATTAGCATCAATTGTTATATGTAGATGGTATTTCCATAACATTGTTATCATAAATTTATTTATGCTTGAAATTTGATTTTACTGTTATGATGAATACATGTTGTTATTTTGAACTTAATCATACTAGAGAATAGATCTTACTATCGATCTTAACACATAGAGTAGATAGAATAGTCTGGGAAAAAGAAAGAAAAGAGTCAAACTTTAGATGTCTTTATGACTGTAATTATCTGTGTTACTTAGGATCGAGTCATTTACTGTTTGTTATCTCTTTTTGAAGTATATGTTCTTAAGCATTCATTGGTCTAGGAAACTATGTATCTTGTTTCTTTACATATAGAAAAAGTAAAAATTAGAAGTGTTATCGAGGGAAAAAAGATTTGGTGGGAATTAGTGAGTAAATACGAGGGGGGCAATTGTGAAATATGCATAGAAAATGAGTTGCAATTCCTCGACTTTCATGTCTTTGGATCACAGGTAATTTTAATTTTCTGTTCTTTAGATTTGTACCCTTTTAAATACTACTCATTGCAATTATAGAAAAGGTTTAGGCATTGGAATTCTTCCCTCATTTAAGAGACACATTCTAGATTATTAATAAGTAGAGGTGGAGTTGGAGGTGTTGGGCATAGAGGCCATGATAAGGCCAATGTGAGTAGGCACTGAGGGTCATTTGGTTTGGTAATTAATCACCATCTCAATTTCTTTATCTCTTTTAAAAGCTTCTAACCATTTGTTTTTGCATTGCATCATGGCATGTGTTCTACTTGCCTCCTTAGAACCGCGAATGAAATATTCCTTGGAAAATGAATAAAATAGGTATTTTATGTAGACTGCTAATTTCTGAAAGGTTGTAATATATTCGGTGACTATGCTTGATTGGTATAACGTTGTTATTTTTCCTAGATAGTGAGTTTCACATTCAAATTGAGAATATTTAAAAACTAGGTTTGATCATTATATCCTCCATAATATTTCTTATCGCCAACATTTTTCATCCTAATATAAGCCTCAAACTTCCATTTTTTTAAGTCATTGATAATGACATGTATAGATAAATAGTGTTTCATTTGTATAACATAACTACATGGATTGAAACCATCAGACTTGTCATGTCCACCTTTGGAAATCAATGCCACAAATTGTGATACTAAAAGGGTGGATAATAGGAATCCTTGAAGAGCATGTGAATGTCCCATTTTTCATGAGAAAATCATTTAATAAATGTGTGCATATGACTTATTCATACCCAAGTGTGTGCATATAGATATTATATTAGAGGAATTTTGACTTATAAAATTTGCCTCCTAAGGGAAATAACGAAATAATAGTTATACTAATAAAATGAAATTTATGAAATTTTAAAGGGAAAGAAAAAGGATTATATTTTTTAATACTATTTTCTACTTATCTTCTTATAAGTTCACTCAAATATCTAGTGTAGACAATTTTCAGCTGTGGAATTAAATTCTACTCCCAATTGATACACACTTCTCATAATTTTGAGTAAAACAACACCCATAGAAGTTGAAAAAACATGTTTATTGAAATAAACTCACTTTTTCATGTATTTTCTAATTTCTCATACATAGTCTTATCACATATATGTTACACATACACTCTTTCCTTCTTTTAAATATCTCTATAATCATACTTATCTTGACTAGGATCTCTCATGTTCATGGAAATCATACATAATATAGCTTAGCCATGTTTGAATTCACTAATATACTTCTCTATAAAAAAAATTAAACTTACGAATAATGGTACCATCAGATAATATTTCTACACACACATAATCACAGGTACTTACAATGACATTATTCTCCATAGGAATACATATTGTTCATCCTCAACATCCCTAGAATATTAATCATCCAAGAAATAGAAATACAATCTACATTAGCAAATACATATTAGCCATAGATAAATGTAATGACATAAAGTCATTCATACATATGCAAGAGGATTTAACATGGAAGTTTCCAAAGTATTTTATACATTTATGTAAAAAATAATTACAATGGCATGATCACCTCATATCAATTTATGGAGTTCGTTGGGTTTCTAAGACAAAGGCCATGACGACCTTAATCACTACCTTGTATATGTCCTCTCTATTTCTTTGAGCCACAGATTATTCTTTCTATCAACCCACATTCTTGCTTCAGTCGTGTTCTGTTTAATTATCTTTAGTAAATTCTTCACCCTTGACTTTTAAATCATTTTCTCATCCTTTTCATTTTAATATTTTTCCTTTTTATTTGCCCCTTGAGATTCATCCTCCTATTAAAAAGCGATTCACTTCTTGTGGCATGTCCTTTTAACATCTACTCAATAGTGATATTCTTCTTCAACATGTCCTTTGGACTCCCTTATACACATGTAGGAAAATTTTCTCTTAACCTTTGCTTCTTTTTCTCATCCAATATTTATTTTAATAATGTTATAGCATTGCATGCATGCAATACCATTGTTTCAATTTGTAGCACTAATATATTTTACAACAACATGTCGTCATTGCTACAACACCCTTCAAATTTTTCACTATATTTCGAATTTTGGAGCCTACTTCATTTTCATATCAAGTGTCGCCTCATTCATCAAGTGTCGTTTAATGTTTCTTTGTATTTCATATGTGTTATTGAATGATATCAAGTGTCATTTTATTTATTAGAAAATCTCAAGGTGCATTTCATGGTCACAACATATTTCTGTTGTAAAATGACACTTTTGGGTTGCAATTGAAAATACTTCATTTATTATACTTGGGGACCTTTTATAAAGTGGAATTTGGATGTATATTGATTGTTGATCAAGATTTTCTAAGTTCTCACAATGATTTTCTATGTATTTCATGTGGTTTTATGTCTAGAATTCATCATGTTCGTCCGTTGCCTGATCACCCAGACTTAGACAACTTTCAGTTGCAAAACGAGCTCATTAAGGTTAAGTGTGCATGAGCGCACTCTGAATCCATGATGGGAGACCCTTCATTTTTTTCAAGTGTGCTTTGTGCCCTCCTTGATAGCTATGTGCACCCCTAAAGCATGACTCCCCTTCCTTGTTCCAAACTATGCCCCCCAAAATGACTAAGTCTTCTGTGAGTGAACTCCTTCGACTCGAAGAAGTGCACCCTCCATGAATACACTATCACACTTTGAAGACTAGAAGCTCAATCCATTAGCCTTTCCCAATGCACCATATGCCCTCTAAACCTTTGACTACATGAGCACACTCTAAAGACATGAATCTCTTCTCTTCAACCTTCAAACTTGCGCCATGCACCCTCTTTGGTTTCTTCAGTGCATGAGTGCACTCTAAAGGCACAAAACCTTGTCCTTTAGCCTTTGTACTTTCTCCTTTCTACTTTAGCCTTTGCATGTCAAGAGAGCAAGGGAACCCAACTTAAGCTTATTTCTAAGCCCCCATCCTTATTGAAATTAAGAGAATTTTTAGTCATTTCAAGAGGCTCTTGCATTTTCCATTTATGTTTGTGGTTTTCCTTAGCGATGACCTTCGTGTCTTCAAGGAAAATATGGTGACAAATCTTTGATGAATGCTTAGTCATCACTAATGAATTTATTTTTCCATTTTTTATGTTTGCACCATGTTCTTTTGATCTAATTTCGACAAATCTTTTGGTTTCACCGATATAATAGCTTCCACATGAGCATAAAACCTTGTAGACACCTTTATGGTGGAGGGGATCAAGTTTGTCTTTGACCGATTTCATTCTTTGTTTGATGGTTGACATGGGCTTGAAAGACGTTTCAATATGATTCTTTTTGAGAACCTTGGCGATTTTGTCAGTGACTCCTTGAATGTATGGTAGGTATGCTCTTTTTCTTGCAACTTGGGTGTTTGTTATAGTTTGTTTGTCTATATTTATGGATCTCTCTCTTTTTATGGTCTTTATGATGTCCCTCTTATTACATCCAATGTTTTCAAAGACTCTTATCAAATATTTGATCTCTTCTTTTGTGTGGGATGCATCTGAAATTTTGAAGGCCCTTGTGAAAAGAGTCCTAAGAACCCCCATCTTCTAAGCAGGGTGACGGTTATAGTTATCCATGTGTGCTTTCTTTATGAACACCTTATATCCAAGCGAGCCATCTTTATTCCTTATGAGGAGAATGTCCAAGAATGGTATCTTGTTGGTTTCCTCAACCTCCATAGTGAACTTAATATCATTAGATATGTTGTTGAGGTGAACTAGAAATTTATTAAGCTCTTCATCTCCATGTAGGCACTTGACACTGGTGTCATCAACAAAACTAATCCAAAATTTTTGCTTCAAGGGGAAAGTGTCAAGAGCTTTCTTTTCAAATTTCTCCAGAAAGAGGTTTTCTACTATGGGAGATAGAGGTGATCCCATAGCCACTACAGTTGTATGTTCAGATAATTTTCGTTGGAAAGTGAAGAAGGTAGAGTGAAGACATATTTCAACCAGTTTTTCAGTTTGGGGATCTATGAATTCTTTTATGACTTGAACCACTTCCTCTAAGGGGATCTTAGTGAATAGTTGAACAAAATCAAAGCTAAAAATTTTATCACCATGTTTTGGTTTCTCCTTTTTAATGAAATTCACATAATGATTAGAATCTTTTATGAATGAGCTGGTATTGCCAACCAGGGGTGTTAAGATGTCAACAAAGTATTTAGCTTGCTCAAATGTGGGTGCTCCAATAGTGTTAACAATAGGTGGGAGGGGGGCACCTGGTTTATGGATTTTTCGGTATCCGTAAATATGAGTGGTGATTTCACTATCTGGAGTCAAGAATTTATTTATTCTTTCATCGAGGCTAGAGTCTTTAATGGCTTTCGTAACAATTCTGCTGATTTTGGAAACAAGGTTATTTTCAAGTTTTTTATAGATGCCACTATTATAAAAGTGTCTTTCATTTTGGCAATGTATTCATTTCTATCCATAACCATTGTTTCCCCTCCTTTTTCTTCTCTAAGGATGATAATGCTCTCATTATTTCTTAAATTTTTTAGGGCTATTAATTTCTCTTGGTTTAAATTACAATTCTAAGGTTTGGCTTTTCTTAAAATAATGGCACACTCCTGTCTTACAAGCTATTTATCTTCATTCTTGAGGGCTTGAACTCCATCCTCAAGATTGAAAATGATTTCTTCAAAGTGTAACCGCTTGGGGGTGATGGAAAAATTAAGACCTTTATTAAGGAATTCAAACTATTCTCTTTTCAATGTATTCTTGGAGATGTTAATGACTTTTTTTACCATAGCTTGGGTGTGGAATAATAGCAGCGGGCTTTTCATGAATATTATTATTAGCATTAATGAAAGATGATGGTTAGTCAACACTGTCATTATTCTTTGAATTTAAGATGGGTTTTCTATGTTAGAACTGAGGCTCTTAGAAACTTCAAAGATAATATGTTGGATTGTTGAAGAACATAGTTCGGTGTTGCTGCTCTCAATATTGCTATAGAACTATTGGATACCTATTGTTATGTCATCACCTTCTAATGCTATGAGTTCTGAGAGGGAGCTCATGAAATCCTTTGCTGTACTTTCTGAAGGGTCATCTGTTATGCTATTCAAGGGGGAGTAGATTGCTACATTTTTCATCAACTTTGTACCAAAACCACCAACTCCATTATTAGTAGTGTTGATATCGTTAACTTCGTTGAAGCTATTTATACCTGTAAAGGTGCATTATACAAAGGGCACAATTATATACCAATACTACAGACTTCGATGTTGTTGCTACTATTAATTGTGTTGGAGGCAACTATGATAGAGTTCTTTGTTGTGTAATCTAATGAGTTCTTTTTACCTATTTCTGCGTGGGGTCAAACCTAAAATTTATAGGGTGAACAGATCTCCAAGCATGTTTCCTGCAACTATTTACACATTTCAACCACATGTTCAAAATATCAAGACAATCATATCTAGCAATTTGAAATCAACCTTTACCAAGACTAACAATCATGTCATAATCCATAGACAACTCATAGTCATTAGACATAATGCTACAACTGTCACCTACTACACTTAAGTAAATATCAATTATCTAAACACATATGTGTTAGCACAATCATATTAAAACAAGATCATTCCTTTATGCAATCCTATAGACTCATACTCATATCATGCAATAAATCAAACATTCAACAAACTATAAATGTACCATGTCACATAAATCAACTAGATAACATAATAGACATCAAACACTCAAACACCAAATAGACAACATAATCAATAATGAAGCACCAAGTACACTACATAATAAAACTCATACCTTAGTGTATCTCAGGGGAGGCTATCTTGTCTACACAATCAATCTCATTAGCACGATAAAACTTTACAACACATCAACTCAAACACAAATAAGATCATGATATCCATAGCAATAACTAACTAAGATTTTCACATCATAAGCTCATAAACATCGGCCATTCATGCATAACAATCACATATGAAAAGTCAATCTAGATTAGTATGACATAATATCACAACATATTAACTCACACCTGAATTTCATAACCCTAACCATATGCATAGGCAAATCCAAATTAGTATGATACATATAACATTAATATATTAATGCTATAACCCTAATCATCAATTTAACTAACATATACTAACAACAAGTTATATATCATCGTCATCAATGACATATGACCTAATCGTCAAACTAATTATCATATAGCAACAAGAAGCTAAACCATCAAATACTCATCGACAACATAATCATGAAGTTATCTAACCTAAAACAACAATAACAATGCATACAATCATAGGTTACTACCACACATGACTATTTGACACATGTGCATATGACTACATTAATCAAATAGCATCTATCATGTATGTAACCATAAAATAAATAGAATGAAAGTCATGCACATAATCCATAATACATATAACAACCCTTAACCTACATACCTACATGCCCAACATACAACTTGTAGGATGACATGCTCTTGCCTCCAGGTCTAATGTTGCAACTTCACTTTAATGATATAAATCTCATGTTGTATCTCAGCCAAAACATCAACAACATAAAAGTCAACAACATCATGATGACCTAATTTCATACAATGACCTCATTCATGACAATCGTCACCATGACAATGCATGCCTAACAACATACAGACACTGACATTCATAACAAATGCATAACCGACATGGACTCATGACAATGACATCCAACAACAACACCATCAACTTTGACATGGCAACACAAATGTCACAATGACTACCAACATGCATTCACAAAAAGCACATAATCCACAAAGATATGGAACACATATGCAACCAACATGTATACATGCCAAACACATTCACCGAAGGAGAGCACAACCACGCTCTCATACCAATCTGTAACCACCCTCCTCCCACATCTACCTAAGCAACCAACCAACTGGGGTAAAAATGCAACGCGAGAGGCCACTATGAAGGGATTAAACCTCCTTGGTGACATTAAGGAAATGGAATCGATGGAACACATCAACAATACCTTCCACATCATTAACAACACCCCTAGGAGACATCACATCCACTCAGACATCTTGCCCTGGGTCCCACTAATATTTTAGACCCCTTCAACTCTTGATTCTCTCATGTTATGTTCATGCCAGCGTCCAGGGACCTCTAGACACTCTCACAGGTCTACAAGCTAGTGTCTAGGGATTTTTCCTAGTAGACTTGTGCAAGCGTCTATGGAATTCAAGGCACTTTTCTAGACTAGATCCTAACCACTTCCCAAAACTTTTTATAACTTTCAGAATCCATCAAAGACATGATAACAAGACTGATAAACCAAAAATCAACCTCAAGACTAGGCCTAATGATTCCCAACTGTGATTGGTAGTCTATCAAGCGCTTGGCATCAATTCAACCTACAGGTCTAGGATACAATACATAACATGAATAACTGAAAACTATTATGAAACATGAAAATATGGATCACCACCTTCTCCCTTGAACTTTTATGACATCAATTAGGTCTTGCATCCATCATTTTAACAATTACAAGTAAATACATGAAATAACCAGTACATAAGCCAATTAATTAACCATGCTTATAACTAGCATAAAACATGTCAATAACAGAGATATAACAACCATTAAATCCACATATAAACAAGTGTGAAAGAAAGAGAACACAACTTTCATTAATCATAGGAAAATATGACCATGTTCAGGACTTCCACATAACACCCGACCATAGACATGGTTGAACCAAATCTTTCTTTCAACCAGTCACCCCCATGCCATATTCCAAGCATGAATGTCGTATCTCATGGATGAACCAATCCAAAAAAAACCAAGGGATTCCAAAGGTTAAACCATATCCTCCCTCACCAAACCATGATCCCACCAAAACCGGTGCTTTGATCACAACCAAAACAAACTTGGAATGCCATCTGAAATCCATCACTATCCTTGACGAATTTTTTGTCTCCTTGTCTCTTAGGCTTTACCGAAATCAATCATAGATCAGTATACCATAAATTGAGACCTGTCTCTTAGGATTTACTGCAATCACTAGCCCCTAAACTGAGAATCTTCCATTAGGCTTTACCATGTATCCCACCAAAATTGGTTAAGGGAATCCTAGGTTTTTGGTTATGAACCATGAGACCACCTCCGCCCCAAATTCAAAAATCCATCTGGAAAATCCAAATCTCAAAACCAAGATAAACACCACAACACAATATGCCATCCATAAAAAGGCAAGGCTAGGCTGAAAAAAACTATCATAATCAAGAAAAACCATGTCACTGACAACAAGAGGACCATACACCAACATGTGAAGCTATGCATGTCAAAACTAGTGAGAAAATCACACGTGCAATATGTTAGCTGCAAGTATTCTTGTTGAATCTTCTTGATCCTTCTCTTCATTTCTCAATGTTTTCTTTCGTTCCATTCCTTATCCTTCCCTTGCTTTCTTTTTCTCTTCCATGCTCCAAAACTTGAGTAAAATCTTGAGCCAAGAACCTGCCAACTAATACTCAGAAGCCTTTTTATCAATGAGGACTCTATTTTCTTCATTTTCCATTATTTTCCTTCAATTTCCTCCTCACATGCAACCTATGACCCTTCAACTTACTTTTCTCCTAATTTCCTTTATTTTCATAAATAAATGTGCCAAAAATTCCTTTTTTCCTTTTAATTCCTTTGCCTTTGCCAATCTCATTAGTCATAATAGACCAAAATGAACATGCACACCAGGATGCCCTGCCGAACATTCAGCTTAGAATATGTGAACCTTGACCATCGTCTTATTTTGCCTTTTGTAACTTTTATTACATAGAATTTTCATCAGGGTTGTTGCATATGGAAAAATTTGAATGGTTGAGATGAGAGTGTGGGAAAAGAAGGGACAATATCTAACATCATGAACCCTAACCTTTGTAGCCCATAGCCATTTCGTTCGTCTTCAATTTTCTCTGCCGCCATTTGTGTTTGTTGTCATTGCAGTGTCGCTCGTCCAACAAATTCCTCGACTTTTTTTCTCTAGTTAATGCACGTGGGTCATAGAGGAAGGGCGTATTTCATCAATCTTCACACTTGTCCTTTCCAAAAATTTACAAGTAAAGTTTCTTTTTTTGCACTGTGAAAATTTTTGTTTCTAACTTATTTCACATGCCTTATTATGGCATTCCTAGTGGTTGGTTTTCCTATCATCTGTATTCTTGAAATCCCTCTTCAGTTGATAATGTTTTTGTCAATTTTTTCTTTGGTTTTCAGGTCTGACACTCGCACAAGATTATGTTTCTCTCAAATCTCTTTACCCTTTTTCTCTCAGGTAAATTTTTTTTTGCACCTCTAATTTTCACCCTTAGTTTTCTTTATTTTCACTGTCACGAGGTTTCCATACACACAGTGAATGTGTCTTGGATTTAATGTTGTTTCCCCTTCTTGTACAGGAAGCAGTGAAGAAGAGACAAGTTTATTCGGTGACCCCGACTTCGATAGAGAATAAAAGGTAAGCGCAGGCATTTTTGGTTCTTATTGACAAGGCACTTTGATGTTTTCTTATGGCACAGCCACACTCTAGTTTTCTTTTTCAGGTACAATAGTAAAAATTTCCAAACCTACTCACCCCTTTCTCTTGTGGGTTTTTTTCTTTTCCTTCCCAACCTACTATTGCTCAGACTGTTCTCACAAAAGTCAAAGGGAACTTCCTCTCTTGTCGACATACAAATTGGAGTATGCATTGTTTTTATCCTTAACAGATATCCAGTTTAATTTTCTCTTGTGTTTCTATTACTATACTAATTCAGAATTAAAGAAATAGGATACACATACCCTTGTCTCTACTCTCATGCATGTACTAAATCATTCTTTCAAGTAAAACTTCCTCATGTAATTGGGAACCACGGTCATATCTTATCTTCAATTGCTATTTCTTTCAAGTCAATTAAGTTCAAATTTCTAGAGATTGATTTGGTTTAGTGATCTTGCTAAGATTCGTTGACTACTAGTTCTATTGCGAGTTACTCACATTCCATTTCCTGTGGGAAATTTAAGTCTTAATTCAGTTAATCAAGTGGATTTCGTCTCTTTTTTTCCTTTTATTTGTAGTTACTAGTCATTGTTTATTCTTCCTCCATTACTACATTTTTATACTTATAAGTTATGGGGACCCTAATTTCCATGGGCGCAAAACATAAGTTTGATGTATTATAAAGTGTAGTCCTTGCACAATGAAATTATTTCTTAGAATTCTTGTAGTCATAACAATTTGTTATTTTAGTCCTAGTCAATATAATTCCTTTGTGGTGCTTAGTTTGATACTATGGCCCATCTTAGGGCATTTTTTTTCATCAACTATGACATAATCTGCAGTCCAAAAACCACATGCATTTATATATATGTCAGAAATAATTTTCGTGTATAATATTTCTAAATCATTACTTCACTATCTGTACTATTTCAGTTTCTTCATGTATTTCAACACTGTAGATTGTAATTCTACTAGTTAGTTCTGCATAAATGGAGAAGGAAAAATAACTACTATCTTGTTTGTTTTCTTTGCATATGGACTCTTTACTAGTTTCCTTTTTACAAGTTCGTTATTATCCTTTTACATATGGAACATTAATATGTTATTCTCAAGTTTAATATCTTGGCTAAGAAATATGTTAAGTTGTCCTTAATTATTGGTGTGATCTTCTGGCTTTTCCACCTACTATATTATTTTTCTTCTATCCAGCACCACTATAACTTGAGTTCCTCTCAATTGTATCCAACCAAATATTAAAATTGCATGTATTATGAAGGCATGACACAAGGGGAATTCCAACTCGTTTCTTATGTTTATTTCACAAATGTCCCCCTCCAATTTACTCACTAATTTCTACTAAATCTTTTTTCCTTCTATAACACTTCTACATTTTGCTTCTTCTATATGTAAAGAAACAATATACATAGTTTCCCAGACCAGTGCATGCTTATGAACATAAGCTTAAGAAACAAATAATTATATGTAGATGATTTGATCCGAAGTAACACACATAATTATAGTCATAAAAACATATCTAAACTTCAATTGTTTTCTTTCTTTTTCCCATAGACTTCCATATATTCTATGTGTTCCTCTCGATAGTAATATCTATTCTCTATTCTAATTAAATTAAGGATAACACCACATATTCATCTTGACAATAAAATTGAAGTATTCATGTTGACAGTCAAATGGAAGTATTCACCTTGATAGTAAAATCGAATTTCAAGCATGAATAAATTTATGATAACACTGTTATGGAAATACCATCTAGGTATAACCATTAATGCTAATAAAATAACGTAACAGATAATGTAATTGGTATCATTGTTAGGGGAAAACTTACAAATATTGCACTTTTTCCACCCAACCATGAACTGAAATCCTTGAGTTAACCCCTGAGCTCAGATGTACTTTCTAGGGAATCAACAACCTCCTTGATCCCTTCAGTATGTATTTTATACATTTTCTTCCATAGCATATTTTCCCTCAATGAAGTCCCTCTTTCATTTTTAAAAAAATTCCATTTTCCTAGGCTTTTTTTCCATTAATGAGATTTTTTTTTTCTCTTTCGCAATAATATCTTACTCAAATGTCTCATTCTCAAGTAGTTCCACCCCTATTATTTATTAATAAAAAATTACTTATTACATATGCACTTTACTTTATTAATTTCACTTAGCCTAATCATGTCTTTGTCACCATCTAGTGTAACATAATTCAGTGTGAAAAGAAAACAACCATTACAGAAATATATGGGTATTACAATAAATTTGGTTATTTATAATTTCGTTCAAGAAAAAAGTAGGCATTCTATCTTTTATTATTCATTTTTTCAATGTTATAGTTTTAATTAATATTCTGGTGAATATTGAGGGGGGTAAATAAGTGCCCAGAATAAGAATGGGTCTAGATTCTTAATCATGGTCAAGGATGTAAATAAGTGCATTAATCCCTAATATAACCTTCTTAAGATAAATTCTCATGAAGAAAACTATACATATTAACATTATCCCTCATTAGGTGGTCGTTTCCTTAAGAGTTGAATACGAGTTCTATTACAGTGTTCCATGCACTATGGATAGGCCTTAACACCTTGACCATAGTCATGGTAGGAAAATGACATCCTTAGGGCCTTGTTATTAGTTGGGTGACATAAGAAAAATATCTTCAACACTTGCACATTAGGAGCTTGATGTCTGTTCTTAGACTCAACCATAATAACAACTCTCTCTAAAGAGTGTTTGGCATCAAGGGGATATGGGATAAAATAGGATTTTTTCACATCGTGAATGGGTCACAAGGCCTTAGACATGGTTAATGAAGTTAAATGTTCCTTTGGATATTTTTGAATATTTTCAAGCTCAAGTGCCTTGAACAAGTCCTTTTTAGGGGTTTGTTGTAGGCGTTCAAGTGGGCTATCAGCATTGTCGGTGGCTATTTTGCATTGGAAATAGGGCTAGACCATTTGACATAGTAAAGTGGAGAAATAAGGACCTTAGGCCCTAATTAAAACTTCTCAATATCAAACACCATGAAAAAACTATAGAAACTATAATAGAAATCATCACTAGGGGGTCTTTACCCTAGAAGTTTAATACAAGTTACATTAATATGTTTCATCAATGATGGATGAGTCTTGTAGCCTTAACCATAATTGTGTTATTGAAAAAAATCCTCGTGACCTTATCATTTATTGGGGGAGGGAAACAAAATCCTCACACCCTAAACATACCTTCTCTATCTCAATTCCAATGAATATGTTCTTAGACTACCACATAAGATCATGGATGATTTGCAAGGCCTTAACCATCATTAAAGACTAGAAATTGGTGTCTTGAGATCTTATTGAAGCTTCCAGATATTAACATCATCAAATAGTGATTGGAAAATTTTCAAGTAATAAACAAGGTTAACAGAAACACTATGATCGTAAGCCATATTCAACCTTCTTAAAATTGAGTACCATGACCAATACCTAGATATTACGACATGAGACAAATCCAAGGGGCCCTTAAATTTCAAGTTGAATATATCCACCAATATTACACCATATATCATGGACGTGCATTAAATTTGTGATCCTAATTAAGAGAGTAAAACAATATCCTTTATCACTAAGCCTTCCTGGTTAGTCTCAAATACCAGGGAGTCCTAGAACTTGCACATTTAACCTCTACTAATAAATGCTCAATTAAAAGGATGTTAGGGTACCATCTCTATGTTAGTTGTGAGATAGGAATGCATCTATAAGTATATTGAATGTCATAAGAAAATAATGAATCTTATCCACTAAGTGAGACTTGTTGGATTCAATAAACATGAATACCACCTACAAAACACAAAGCTTTAATGACTATAACGTTGATCAAATATTCAAACAACCACACAAGAGATTCTATGGTGCTTCTCTCCATTTAGAGGTATACGAGTGCCATGATTAAACCACAACACATATTTTTAATGAGAATATATCTCAATCCCACACTATGAATTGTTCTATAGGTCACAGTTGTTGTTTTTTATCATTCAACTTGTATACAAAATCCATGGATATATTTTGTACATTAAAAATGATATTTGAGGTATAAACATGGTTAAAGGGGAAAATAAATGGATTTAGCAATAAATGGAGGTGTTTTAAAGATATAGAGCTATGGTTAGGGAAACAAAAGAAATTGGTCCATAGATTTTATATTTCACTTCTCTATATCAAACATCATGAATGGTAGCTAAAAAATCACACAACAAACCTTCTACATGGTGTTTCATCCCAAGGTTGGATTTTAGTGGAATTAGGAACTTTTACACAATGAGAATTGGTCATAGGGCCTTGAACATTGTCAACAATGAAAACAATTTCCTTCAGATGTTGTTGAATCATTTTGGGCTCAAGAGCCTTGAACGAGTCATTGCACTAGCACATGAGTCCTTTCTAGGGCCCCTTCACAAACCTTCAAGTGGTATGTATATGTCAATGGGTAACTTTTATGCACTAAAAATTGATCTAGGCCATGCTACATGCTCAAGGTAATAAATGAGTTCCTTAATCTCTAAATAATCCTTCCTAAGCTTAATTTCTATATATAAATCCTAAATAGAACAATAAAATCATCACGATGGATTCTTTTACCTATGAGTTGAATACGAGTGTCATCAATACGTTCCACTCATAATGGATAGGTCTTGAGGACTAGACCATAGTCTTCATAAAGAAATAAAACTTAAGGCACTTCTTATTGGTTCAAGGATACAAACAACATCCTTAAACGCTAACATAACTTCTCTATCTTAAGCACAATGTACATGTTCTCAAACCATAATATAGAAGAACATATTTTTGGCAAGGACTTTACCATCATCAAAGAATAAAAAATTGTGTATTATGATCGTATTGAAGCTTCTCAAGATCAAGATCCTTGAATAAGTACTCAAACAAGTATAAATGCTTAAAAAAATCATGGGCCATAATGGCCTCAAGACGTATTCAAACATCTTAAGCCCGGGTAAAGTGAGCAACTAAAAAATATCATGGAAGAATCTCTCTCCAGTGAGCCCTAGCATTAGAGTTGAATATGTGCATCATTAATAGGTCTTAGGAATCATAGATAGGCATTGGGTCTATAACCATAGTCATTGAAGGGAAGAAAGCGCCTTTGGCCCTAGACCCTTCTTCTTAGTAACATGTGTCATGCAAAAGTCTTTGAATCCTCACATTTGATAATTGTTTCATAATAATTTCCACCTATCGATGTTATCAGTAGGTTATTTATGCATTGAGACTATGTCTAGAGATTTATCCATTGTCACAAAAAAATGAATAATGGTCTTTGTGCCCCAAATGACACTTGTTAGGATTAATCACCATGAAGAACATCCACTAAACAGAAAGTTTCTACGAATATAAAGATGATTTCCTTCCCGAATGACCACATGAGACCCCTAATTGTATCTCTAACCCACTCTAGGGATATGGGTACCATGATTAAAGCACAAAAAATTCCATAGATGAAATTCTATTGCAAGACCACATGATAAATCATTCTTTAGGCCATGTTTCTATATATAATTGTTTTTTATTTGTACATAAATCATAATTCTAGAATCTATAAGTTTCTTTTTATCATAAATTTTATGTCTGCCCTATGTGGAATACAAATTACGTTGTGAACAAGTATAGGCATAGAACTAAACACACAAGAAAATAATAATAATAAAAATTGTATTTTAAGACTCAAGCATGATCTTATGTGGAATACAAGTTGCGTTGTGAACAAGTCTATGCATAGAACTACACACACAAGAAAAGAAAAGAAAATTGTATTATGTGGAATACAAATTGCATTGTGAACAAGTCTAGGCATAGAACTACACACAAAAGAAAAAAAATATATAAATAAATAAATTGTATTATGTGGAATACAAATTGTGTTGTAAACAAGTCTAGGCATAGAGCTACACACAAGAAAAGAAAAAAAATGGTTTTACTTTAAGACTCTCAAGAATGATATTAATTCTAGACCTCATTATTTAAGGGTTTCATTTATTTTATTATTTTTTTAAGGGGTAGTCTAACTTATAGACGAAATAGTCTTTTTCACCGGAATTCACCAAAGTTCAGAAATACAATTTCAAGATTTTTTGTTGTTTAAAATATAGTTTTGAATGAATAAATGTATTCATCACCATGGAAAACCCTAGGGAATTTGAGTTATGTAGATTAAACCATTTGAATTAAGATTTTAAAAATCTATGTCAGATTTTGATTAAAATCAACTAGAAAAATGGTCGTGAAAAAGGCATTTCGTCTATAAGTTAGAATACATTTTTTTAATATTAAAACTACCATTAAAATATATCGAAAAAAAATATTCAAACACAACAACCAGTTGTTATCTACAAGGGAAAAAGTTTGTTTGAAGAAATTCCATCATTTTGATACTAAACCAATGTATTAATACTAGTAGATGCATTATATTTGGAGAAAAAAGTAACATACCAATGTTATCAAAATGCAAATTGGTAAGTTATGCAAATTTTCAATAAATGAAAGATATGCGTTTTAAAATTTGTTCAATTCTCTACATTTCATCTATTTACATCAAACAAGTTATGCACAAACTTTTAGTAATTCCTTTTAGTCAATAAATTGTTGTTAGCATTAGCTAGGAATAACCCATTACAATTAATTTCTTTTGACCAACCACCAATTTTCCTAAATTTAGTAAGAACATTATGTATTCTCTAACAATTATATGTTTTGGATTTTTTGTCCAAAATTTGGTGAAGCAACGTTTTTATCAAATCTTGATTTTTTGTTAGTTAAAATGCATTTTTGATCACATATATGGATTAAACACCCTGAGAAAACCTAGAGAACTCAAATTTTGGAGAGTTCACAGCAAAAATATATTATTCCAACAAATCCTTCCTAGATTCTGGGAAAAATTGAGTCAACTCTAATTTTTTTCTAATTTATTCCAAAAGTTGTTCTTAAACACCATATCAAAAGCTTTCCCGAAGCCAATATAACAACATAGGAGATCAATTTTATCACCGGGTGATCTGAAAATGGGGCACTTAGGCTTCTTGTCTATCTTACAAGAACCTCTCCCACTTCCAAAGCTTCAAATATTCCCAAGTCTTCATGATTAACCAATGTCGAATTAAAAATGCTTGAAAATATAGATGTATGTAGGCATTTGATTTAAATTGATTATATCCTTTAAAATCTGTTGTTTGTGCTGATATGTAAATGTGTTTGAACTGATATATAAATACATATAACAATAAATAATTGAGCAGTAAAAACAAACATAAAACAACAATATTAATTTTGAGTTCACCCAAAACTCTTTGGCTACGTCTCTGTGAGCTCTAGTCAACTCAACTAAGCTCTCTAAGATTATGGTAAAGTCCTTTTTACAAGCTCTTGGTTCAACTCCACTATTTTACATAGAAACGATGGGTTTTAACACGATTTTATCCCTGGATCTTGAAGCTTTTGGCTCTTGCTCTCGCTCTTCGGCTCTGGCTCTAGCTCTTGGCTTTGGCTTTGGCTCTTTTGCTCTAGCTTTGGCTCTAGCTTATTGGCCCTCTACAACCTTCAGCTCTCTAGATTTTCACTTGAACTTCAACTAACCCCAAAGGCTCCCTCAGCTGCTCTACACAGTAGCTCTTCCGCTCTGTCTACTCTCTTGCAATAGCCTTCTACTACCTTCTTCCTCCTGTTGTTCTCAATTGTGCTCTCCGGCTCTTTTGAGGCATATTCCAGATTTTTGGATTTAATAGCTATTTCTTTGCAATTCATTGTCCCTCTATGGCTCTGTCGCTTCAAAATCGATCATTTCCAGTAAAAACGCCTACTGTAGTGTGGCATGATGATCAGGAGCATTTACAGAAAGAATCGGGGCCATTTTATAGGCGTAAATCCAAGAATTGAGGAAATTTCATTACACAAGAAGTTTCCAGAAAATACACTATCGGACATGTATTCGATATGTGAAACTTCCTTCAGTCACCCCTAAATCCCTATCAGGTCCATCATTAGGTGTTAAATCGCATTGCACAAGCTTATCGGGCAAAATCCCAAATACATGAGAAAATCTTCAAAAACCCGACAAAATCCTTTTATCGGACTTGAAAACATATCGCATCCATCCTATAACCGCATTGGGTCCACCTTTGGCTGCTGACACACTCTACACCGTCGATATGCAGGATCTTTGATCCAACAGTCCATATGCAATTTGAGGAGGCTTAGGAGTACAGAGTTTACCCACCCGAAAAGGCAGTATTCCTCTCTCCTCCACCAGCCGCATGTCGATCAATCAGTGGGATCGGGCGGAGCCTACCCAAAACCATTTACCACTTGAGGCCCGCCCAAAATCTGTCATTATGGAACTCAAAATCATAGCAATTGGGCTTATAAATCCCCTTCAGGTTTGTTTTATCGCTTTGGACATCATTTCTTTGTATTTTGTTTATTTAACGAAAATGCCAATTTACATAGGAAAAACCCCTTTTTCAGATTTCAAAATATAGATATTCATGCCTATAAGACCCGTCGGGTCCGGCTTTATCGCAAGTCGCATGGCCCGGGGTCCCGCCTTAAGTCCCATGTCATTACCAATGCTGATCTGCTGATTTTGGCGATCGCAAAGTCACTTGGCCTGGGGGTTCATCCTTTGCCTTATGTCGTTGCTGATTGCGATATGTCGATATCGACAATCACAATATCATATCAGCCCTGGTCTCACCTTATTTTATATGCATGTGCCATCTCCGACCTGATTTGTCGGGGATTGGCAATCGGGCATGGCTTCACTCCCTGCTTAAGTCTGCCTTTGGCCCTCCTCCAATGTGATTTCCCTTTATAAGGGTTTTTGCTCATTTTAGAGGATTTTTCCTATTTTTCTAAAGAACATAGGGCATGTTCTTTCTACAATAACTTCTGCATACTAAGTCCATCTTTTCCCTTTCAAGTTATAGCAGATTCAGAATGAGATGATCTCTGCAATGGGGTTATTTCTAAGAGTAGCCTACGACTTTCATTTTCCTCTAATTTACAAAGGATTTGTGCCATTTTACACCTTTTACCTCTTATATGAAGTCTTTTAGACTTAAAGGTTTATTCAGGATCCATTTTTGGATCACAAGGACATTCTTTTTGAGAGATCCTAACCATAATCAAGTGGTCCATGACTAAATGATAATTTCCAAAACTAACATGGTATTTAACTCTTTCTCCATTACTTTCAAGTGACATGAAAATTTTTTCATAAATAATTCCAAATGTTTAAATAAAAGAATCATAATGGTATTATAATTTGAGGGGATACTTTTATCTTTATATTAATTTTTTTTTTATTTATCTAATAGACCTTGAGCTTTTGTTCATGACATTCTAAGCTTATATTAAATATATTTTTTCAAAATAATTCTATATTAAAAATAATCGATCACAAAATATATTATATATAATTTATATTTAAAAGATATCTATGTATTAGCATATACATATATATTAACGGATTCATATCCTTTGAAATTGGAGAAAAAATGGCAACATCATTTAAATATTTTTTTGGTCAAGTAAGAATGGAGCCTTCTATTAACCAAACTAGTATATTACATATGTTAAAGGGTGAACCAAAATCCCTTTCGTTTACCAAAAATCGATCCTGAGCCCTATGGGTTATAGCCCACAAAACCTATCAGAAGCGTTATTGGCTTTAAATCTTTAAAACTTGGAACCATTCACTCTATCAGAATATATGGATTACATAGAAAATACACAGAAACTTGACCCACAACACTTATGGTCAAACTTCAAACATTTTACACCCACAACCATAAATATCAGCAGGTCCGCACTTCCGGTCCATTGCCTTCCCACTGTGCTCTCCGAACCCTGATCTCTGATCGGCCTAATCTCTATTGTCCATCTCTTTCATCGATCCAATGGCTATTGGCGAATCACAACTCCAACTCCTTCTCCTTCCTCCGATCATCGATCAAACAAATTGCATGACAGAACCTCCACTGTTGATATACACTTCGTGGATCCAATGGTCCACGATGATTTTGGGTGGATAAGTATCACAAGGAATAACCACCCGAAAAGCGATTTCCTCTCTCCTCCTTGCTACTATGTGTCGCTTAATTAGTGGAATCGGAGGCCTTCCTTGAAATACCTGTTACCACTTAGACCTCACTTGAAATACCACTTATGGTTTGAGAAACCAATTCCCTAGCGAATTAACTTTCATGCTCTTCCGCCATGCAAAGACCGTCGATCTATCCCATCGGATGGTTCTTGTTCCTTCCTGTGTACACTGTTGATCTTCTGCTTATCAATGGATTTACACTTAAACCGAAATTCCTCTACCATACTCTGTTTAACACATATACACTCATATATAACAATATTTCATTAACCAATTGATCGCCATCGATCCTTACAGTGATCGATGGTCGATCCAACCTACAACAACTTTCCAGAATCATTCCTCACGCTAGTGCATCCTTGGTTTCCTCCATTGATCTTAGCCAACCACTCAAATCCAATGGAATACTAATTCCAATATAATATACGGACTGCTGCCAAACAACAGGCAAATAGTTTAGGCTTCCCTATCCTCTTGCCTATCTCCTAAGCATCTTCAATCCATCCTGTCAATCCATCGATCCCTATCTTTGGCAGCCTGACAAAGACAATCCTCTAACAGTTTTCCTGGGGATAAAAACTCCCAAATGTGCCGAGTGTCCCTTTCCTTATTAATTACTCCCTCATTCGCCAAATGATCAGCTAACATGTTAGATTTTCATTTCACATGGAAAAAGCTTATAGTTTTTAAGGTTTGTAGGTGGGTGTAGATATAGTGAAAGACATGTGCTAGCCTCCAGCATTTCGACACTTTATCTCGTGATGTACCATTGCTTATTATCTTGGCTACTCTAATAATAAATTCTGAATCTGCTTCAATGATGACATTGCATGAATTTGAATCCACCAAGATTTCCAAGCATTGTTCTAAGGCCATGAGTTCTGCCATATTATTAGTGGCCTTTTCCAAGTGGCCATGAAAGATCTCCTTTATTTGACCATGTTCATCTCTTATAACACCCCCCAAACCAGCTAACCCTAGGTTGCCCTTAGATTCTCCATCGATATAGACCTTTAAGAAGCCATGTGAAGGAGGCTTCCAAATATTCATATCTACATTTTTTTGGTGCACACCTTTGATTATGCCCTGTGGGCCTATATAATGGAGACCCAAATGCAATAGAATACACACATCTTGGGGTAGAGGAGGGTCCTTAAAAAGTTTCCTCAACAAGTTGTTGACTGTGTCTTTGAGCTGCCTTAAAATTTGGTCAATTATATGTTGGGGCTTGCTTGCTTTGTTCTTAAAGATCTGATTATTGCATTCTTTCCAAAAATCCAAAATGACAAAGCGTGGAACTAGAGTCTAACCTTTATTAATGATTTCATTCCCTAAGAAGTTTTTCCTCCAATTCTTCAAAGTGTTGGAGATGTTAAGTCTATCCTTATCACTGTGCCTAAAGATTGAAGCCACCCATTCCCACACGGTAGAGGTGAAAGGGAAGTGGTTGAGAAGGTGATCCATCATCTCCTCTTGTGAGCCAAAAAGGTACATTTGGATGGTCTAGTGAAGCCTTTTTTCATGAGGTTCTCCCAAGTCAAAATTTTCCTTTGATGAACTAGCCAAATAAATAACTTTATTTTCATCGAGTGGGGACTCTGCCAAAGATTCTTCCAAACTTGATCAGGGTTTAGGTAGTTAAAGTTTCCTTCAATGTTATTCCCCATCTTAGTTGATCAAGCAAGGAGGATACCGGAATCCTCCTATGCTCTAGATCTTAAGCAAGAGAGTCTATCTAGGCCTTCAAAGGGCTCTCTTCATTGTGGCCTAGATCTTTCCAAATTCTCCATTTTCCATTGTTCCTTACCTGGTCCTAGAAGTAATTTACCATAAGTAGACCTTTGTTGTCTGTGTCATTTTTGAGAGTTGCTAATTCATCCTTGTACAAGTTGGGTTCATGTTGCATGTTATCCTCCAAAAATCATGCTAGGTTCCCAGCTCGAATCTCCCAGAATCTATGTTGTTCAACAATGCCTTTATTTTCCCATGCAATTTTCCAAATGTGGGAGCCCTTAATATGCACTAACATTCTAATATGATCCTTCTCCTACCAATTACTGGCATATTTTTCTTTCCAAAGCTTAGCCTAGGGAGTTGTCGATTCCTTGATCCACCTCCACCAGATTTTAGCTCCCGGAACTCTGTTGAGGGTTTCAGGATCACGAAGCCCCAAGCCACCATGGCTCTTGGGTTTGTAGATCTTGTCCTAGGCTACTAGCGCCCATTTATTTTTCTCTTCTCCTTTGCCCCATAAAAAATCCCTTTGTATGCTCTTGATCTGTTTCTTAATTCCTTTAGGAGTAGGAAGAGTTGAGAACATGAACATGGGAATTTCCTGTAGGATAGCCTGTGTGAGCACAAGGTGCCCCGCTAAATTTAAAGACCTACATGTCCATTTTCTTATCTTTTCCTGAAGTTTATTTATTATTGGCTCCCACACTTCCTTGCTTAGAGGTTTATCTATGAGAGGTATGCCCAGATACTTGGAAGATAGCTGGTCCCTTTGAAACCCAAGAATTCCAGCGATGTTTCTCTGAATAGAAATGTCATTGTTAAAGATAAACACTTTTGATTTGTTGAGGCTTACCTCAGTGCCTAGCTCCCATAGCAAAATCATTCAAAATTTGTTTGATCATTCTAGCTTCCCTGACTATGGGTATGCCCTGCAGCATTGTGTCATCCACAAATTATTGATGAGTGTTTTCTGCTCCATCCAAGGTGAGTTTGATACCCTGGATTCTTCCTTCAGTGTTTACCATTATAATCGCTCTGCCTAGCCCTTCCATCATGAGAACAAAGAGGAAGGGTTAGAGCAAATCCCCTTGTTTGAGACCTCTAGAGGGTGTGAAGCGTCTTGAAGGAGCACCATTAAGTAGGATGGAAAAATTGGTCATGGTAACTAGTGCCACAACCCATATTGTCCAGTTTTGGTCAAAGCCATAGGCTCTTAGAACTACCCTTATATAAGACCAACTTAGCTTATCGTAAGCTTTCGCTAGGTCCAGCTGAATGATCATACCAGCTTGTTTGTTGCTTTTTATAGAGTGTACCAACTCATGCGCTTGGATGATGTTATTGAGGATTTGTCTTCTTTCCACATAGACTGTTTGCTCCTTTGAGATGAGAGCTGGTAAAAGGGGCTTCAGTCTATTAGCGATCACCTTGGAAATAATTTTATACACCACATTGCATAAAGCTATGGGTCTGAAACCATCTGGGGTCATGGCTTTTTCCTGTTTTGGGATCAAAGCTATGAAGGATGCATTAAAATCCTTTAGAACCCTTTTGGATCTTCTTGAGTCTTCCACCACCTCAAGGATATCCTATTTGACTATTTTCGAGTAGGCTTTGAAGAAGTCTACATTGAACCCATCCGGGCCTCGAGCTTTTCCATTTTACATTTCATTGATCACTTCATTGACCTCCTCTTCCGACACTAGCATGTTAAGATTTCGGTTGTCCTCTCTGGTAGCCAACTGAGGGATATATTGGGTGAAAATGGTTAATGGACCTAGATCTATCCTCCAAAGGCTCCTCTGCTATATTGAGGAAATGTTGTGCAAGGATAGATTCCATGTCTTTGTGAGAGACGAGTTCTCTCCCTTGATAATATTTGAACTTTGTGATTCTATTGTGTGCCCTATAATCCTGGGTGGATTTATGAAATAAATTCATGTTTCTTTCTCCCCCTCTAATCCACTATATCCTTGATTTCTATCTCCAGAAAATTTCCTCTTGCAAGCATCTATCTTCCCATTATTCTTGCGAAGAATCAGCTAGCTTTTTCGCTCTTCGATAAAGCCCTCTATGATGCTGATGTAATTGATCTCCTGGAGTTTCTACTCAGCTTCTCTTTTGGCTTTGAATATATTTCCAAATTCCATTTTGTTCCAATATTTAAGCCTGGATTTGATATGTTTGAGTTTTTGTTGGAGTAGGAACATTCTAGTGCCTTGAATGTTCAGATCCTCTCTCCACCATTTGTCAATATTACTGGTGAATTCAAGGTGAGAGAGCCAGGCATTTTCAAACCTAAAAGGTTTGTTTCTTGGTGTACCCATAAAAGTGGCTCCCAGCTATATAGGCCAATGGTTTGAACCTCCAAAGGGAAGAATATAAGTTGTCATGGCAGGGCTTGAGAGAAAGAGGTCCTATGAAATAATAAATCTATCTACTTTAGAGGCAACTTGTGAATCCCCTCCCCTCTTTTTGCTCCAGGTGAAGGTCCCATTTATTGTTTCAATGTCCATTAACCCCATGTTCATTATGAATTTTTGGAAGGCCATGGAGTCTCTGCCTAGCTTCCTGATACCGCCTTTTTTCTCTGTAAGAGATCTTACCATATTGAAAACTCTTGCAATGATCCAAGGCATATTAGGGTGTCTTGCTTTTAGTTCCTCAAGGGAGGTGAGAATCTTGAGTTTTTCTTCCTTATTTTGAGGTCCATAGAAATTTTTGATCATGTATATATCCTTATCACCTAAAGGTTGACATACAAAAGAAAGATAGTTCCTAGATGCCTCAGCATCCAGGATCCCAAATTTCTACAGATCCCACAGCATCAGAATTCCCCCCACTAAGTTTTTTGCTATAACCTCTAGATACACATACTTGATTAGCCATTTATTATGAATTTCTCTAATCTTATCCATTGAACATTTTGTCTCTTGAATAAAAACCATATCTGGTTTTTCTTCTTTTATTCTATTACTGAGATTTCTTTGTTTCCTTTTATTTCCCATGCCTCTAATATTCCAGGTTGTAAGCTTCATTGAGAAAAGTTTCTAAAGGGATAACTGGTGAGATCTTTCATCTTACCTGTTAATCAATAGTTTCCATTGAGCAACTCATTCTTTCTTTTTCTTCATCTTTTCCTACCTGGGTTCTTTGGAGATTGTGCCTATGTCTCCTCCATCATCTTGACCCCTCTATGCTCCCACCTTTCATGATTTATTTTAACTCCAGATCCCTTTGATTGTGATCTCCATTGGAAGAGTTGTTGAACCCTATCATATTCCTCTTTTGGCAGGGAGTCCACTCCTTTGGTCGTCCCTTGTTCCAGAAATTTCTCTACATCTAGATTTTCCCTATCTAGAATCTCCCGCAGTTCATGGTCCTTCGTTCCCACCTCACTTGGAGTCATCTCGTGGTCCCTATTTATCTCCATACTACTTGGCAACTCCTCCTTTTGCTGGCTATTATCTATGATATCTTCCATGTTGTCATCCCTTTCCTTCTTAGTAATAATGTTCTCCAATTCTTGGTTTGTTTCTTTGTTTCCTTATTCTTCTTCTAGGATCTTAAAGCTATTGTGGCTCGGTTGTCTCTCCTCATTGGTCTTCTTTTGTGGCCACTTTCTGCCTTTCCCTTTCCCCCAAACTTGGTAAAACCCTTGGGATTTTTATCCACAGTGGTTTTCACATTTCTCTCCATGTTGTTTGTTGGGCAGTCTCTATATAGATGCCCATGCTCTCGTCATTTGCGGCACCTAAATGAGACGTGCTCATAGTCCACCACCTGCACCCATTATTCATCATATACTTCTAAAATTATCGTGTTCAGAAGTGCTCCAAATAAGTCCATTTCCACACATATCTGGGCCAAGGAGGTATATTTTCCTTTCAGAGTTGCATCTGAGATCTTTAAAAAATGCCCCAGTTTGTTTCCTATTGTTTTCAGAGATTCTGGTAGCTAATAATCTAGAGGAAGGGGAGGAAGGGAGTATAGTCTGATCCATACTAGTGTCGATGTGAATGTCTTGTGTTCTGGGACAAAGTTCATGATCCATGGCCACATGTAGAGGTCTGCCACAACATAGAAATATGGTCCTCCTTCGAACACTCTGTCTTTATCCTATAGGCTTGTGAATACTACTGTGAAGAAGCTCTTAGATCACAAATGAACGTATTTTTCCTCCTTTGGCTTCCAATGGCTCCTTATCCATGCGTGTAACACCCTCTTTGTCAACCATATCCCCATGAATTTTGCATATGATTGAATATTCCATCATATGATCCATATGCGCTCGTAGTGCTAGGTCACTTAAGATGACCCGAGGAATGATGTTTGACTTGGATCTGTAGACCCCAGTTATCCTTATGGAAGTAGGTTTTTGATTGCTATCCCCTTTTTCCTGCTCCT
The DNA here is from genome assembly GCA_000404065.3 of Pinus taeda. Classification (NCBI taxonomy): domain Eukaryota; kingdom Viridiplantae; phylum Streptophyta; class Pinopsida; order Pinales; family Pinaceae; genus Pinus; species Pinus taeda. The sequence continues at coordinate 25,514 of APFE031137159.1, read as the reverse complement.
TACTAGCTTCATGCTGCTCCCCTTCATGTTCATGATGTTTGTTTCTTCCCAATATTTCTGTCTTTCTTGTCTTTGTTTCCTTCTCCAGAGGTTTCTTGAAACGCTACTTTCCCATGTCTTTGCTTCTATCCATAACTGCTTGACTGTAGGAGGGAGCAGCACTCCCCCCTGTGCGTCCCACCATGGTGCCCAATGCCAAAACCCTACCGCCAACCTTAGATCAAGTTGTAGAGCTCAATACCTTCAATCACCACTTATTTGGTGATGCAATTACTAACTCTTATTTTTCATCCACACTTCAGCTATCTCTTCAATATCATTTTAAATATTTCTCATATATAAAATTAATAAAATAATATTAAAATGTAAGTGATAAAAATCATTTATCATTTTATTTAAATTAAATAAATTGTTTTCCATTATATCAAATATATCTATGAACTATACTTTAAGCTGCAAACAAAAGAATCTTAACATCAATTTAAAAATGATATCTAAGAACTGGTTCAAATGCTTTGAACTTGAAACAGAAAATATTAACATCAATTTAAATTTTGCAAAAAATATAAATTAATAAAATGTTGTTTAAAAAGTAATTAGTAAAAAATCTTAATAAATTGTGTCTTATTACATTATATTGAATGCTTGAGTAGATACATGCATCCACCAAGTCCTGCATGCCACCTATATCTCTAGCATCAACTTTTAACTCAATAGCATTATTTGAATCACTATATCTTAAAATCCACATATTATAAACAAAAATAAAGACTAACAATATCACATATTCTCAATGCATATTCACATACACCAATTTTCACCAATATATTATTGTATGGAGTTTCTAGTGCTGGAATTTGGCAAAAAAACCTGTGGTAAAATCTTGATTTGTGTTATTTACACTAGTTTTTTCACAATATATATGGACTCAGCACCCTGGAAAACCCCTAGGGCACTTCTATTGTGAAGGGGATAGCCATCAAACTTGTGATTTCAAATAATTTCTGCCATATTTTATAGAAATTAGACTAGAGAAATACACCAGAAAAGCTTCCAAAAAGTCGCACTAAAAATAACTCATTATTGAAGTTGTTTTAAGAAAATATGCACATACACTCATTCCAACTAACATATTTACCACTTTGACTCTTTTTTGCCATAAAGATATAATCATGTCAAGCTGAAGTTTTTATATTTTAAACAATTAGTCCTAAAGTGTTTTCCATTATGTTGACTCTCTATTACAAGGAAGTTGTTTTTAAAAAATATGCACATACACTTATTCCAACATATTTACCTCTTTGACCCTTTTTTGCCACAAAGATATAATTATGTCAAGCTGAAGTTTTTATATTTTAAACAATTAGCCCTAAAGTGTTTTCCATTATATTGACTCTCTATTACAAGGTTGGATAGATGGTTGCCTCCACCAAACCTTGCATCCCACGTACCACGTATCTCTATCATCAACTCTTTTCTCAAACATTATTTGAATCCCTAAATCTTAAAATCCACATATTATAAATAAAATTAAAACTAAAATATTACAAGTTCTCACCACATATCCACATACACCTATTTCCACCTATATATTATTGTATTCTGCAACAAAGTGTAGTTGTGTTTAAAAAATATGCACATACACCCATTCCGATGAACATATTTACCCATTTGAATTTTCTATTTATAATCATGTCAAGCTGAAGTTTTTGTATTTTATGCAATTAGCCCTCCGTGATTTCTCCATTATTGTCTTAATACACAAGCAACCTAAATATTGCATTGCAGTCAGTAAGAATTACTTTGTGTTGGAAATAATAATCCCAAGCACCGCAATAAACACCTTGATAGTAGTGATACTTGTCATAAGTGTTTTGGCAGGTTGCGTCTCTTTTTAAAGATGGAAGGACTAAAGCTGGAACGTAAGTATTGCGCAAATCATTCTGCAACACAACAAAGAATTTAAGGCATTTAATGTATTTTGGTAAAGAGATATGACAAGCATTCATTCTACTACTATTACCCACACTCCACAAACACCTGGGCAATTACTGCCCACGCTCAACAACAACAATGTATTAATTATTTGCTCTATCATGCATTAATGTAAAAATTGAATGTTGAGATAAAGAAGCTTGTAAAAGTCATTTTGAAAATTAGAAAGTTAGAGAGTTAGAGCGAAAGAGAGTGAGAGACTCTGAGGAGAAAATGGTGGAACAAATTCTGGTGGGCGCATGAAAAACTATTGTGTTTTACTGTGTGTTACTCCATGTGAAGTGTAAATCACTGTAAAACCTTTGTTTCATGGTGAGTGAGCCACAGTCTCATGTAAATGTATTTTCATGATTTAGAATTCAATCCTAAGTTATTATTATGTTGCTCCAAACTTACTCTATTCTACTTTGCTTTTTTTGCCATGAGTGGACACTACGTTTTTAAGTCTCTCTATAGCTACGCGTAAGTTTTTAAGTCTTTGTATAGCTGCACATAAGTTTTTAAGTCTCTGTATAGTTGTGCGTAAGTCTAGATACATGAAATCAAGCTTCATGAAACAATTTTACTCTGCCTATCCACATAAATTCAATTCTATTTTTTCTAACATGGTAGCAGAGCGGGTTAAACTCTGATAGTGTAAAAACAAGTGTTTTTACTAGCCATTAAAATTGTTTTGAGGGCATAATTTTTGAAGTATATTTACCATTAGGTAGAAAGTTTTTTTTCACTCAGAAATGGAAACATCAATCACAAGCTTGACTAATCCTTAGATACCTCAGTTTAATGGAAAAAATTATGATTATTGGGCTATTACAATGAAGGCCCTGTTTTCTTCTGACATTTGGGATTTGGTGGAGAATGGTTTCCAAGAACTAGCAAATGTAGTAGCGTACAATGCCTTATTCAAACTAGAAAGAGATTTGCTAAGGGACAATAGGAAGAAGAATTCAAAATCCCTATACTATATTTTCCAAGCAGTTCATGAAAGTATTTTCCCAAGGGTTGTAGTAGCAACGAAGTCCAAGCAAGCATGGAACACCCTCCAGACAACCTACCAAGGCATGGAAAAAGTCAAGAAAACAAAGCTGCAAATGTTGAGAAGATACTTTGAAACACTTTGTATGAAAGAGTCTGAGAATGTAGACTTGTTTTTTACACATGTAAGTAGGATGGTTATTCAAATTAGGTCTCATGGTGAGACACTTGAGGAAAGAAGAATAGTTGAGAAAGTTTTGAGAAGTTCTTTAGGAAGGTTTGATGCTATTGTTGTGGCCATAGGAGAGACAAAGGTTCTCTCATAGTTCTCAGTGGATGAGCTTAATGCATCACTAATTTCTCATGAACATAGACTAAATAGAGAAACAAGCTCCTCATTGGAGCATAACTTCAAGACACATGTATCATTTGTTCAAGCTCGAGGCAGAGGAAGATCATATGCTAGAGGAAGAGGAAGAAGCCTAGACAGAGGTGGAAGAAGCAGCCCTTCAAGCTCAAATGGAAAAGGAAGAAATCAAAATCCAAGTCAAGGCCCAAGCCAAAATCAAGCAAAAGGTCAAAGGTATGATAAATCTCAAGTCCAATGTCATTACTGTAAGAAGTATGATCATTATGAAAATGAACGTAGAAAGAAGAAATATGACATTAATAACAAACCAAGTGTAAATTTCACAAAAGAAAATCAGAACCATGATAGCATGTTTTTATCTTGTAATGTAACACAAGAAAAATAGAGTGATATATGGTATCTAGATTTAGGGTGTAGCAATCACATGTCAAGAAACATAGAAATGTTTTCTAATCTAGATGAAAGTGTGAAATCTAAAGTGACATTAAGGACTGACAGCAAAGTCTCTGTCATAGTAAAAGGTACAGTTAATATCCTAACAAAGAACGGGCGGAAGAAGTACGTCTTCGATGTTTAGTTTGTCCCTGATCTAAAGCATAACCTCATAAGCATTAGACAGCTCATGCAAAAGGGCTACGATGTCTTCTTCAAAAATGATGTGTGCATAATTTTAGATGACCTCCAAACAGACAACTGATTGCAAAGGTTCAGACGAAAAACAATATAATGTTTCCCCTAAAATTAAAATCAGATTTGCAGAAAGAAGGTGCACAAGCACAACTCTCAACGAACTCACAAGGGAATGCAAGAAAAGAGGCAACTCTCATAGAAGTAAACTTCCAAGCAGAGGTAAAAGATGAAAACTAGTTCTGGCATTTGAGATTTGGTCATCTCAACTTTTAAGGTTTGAATTTGCTACATAAGAAAGGTATGGTGAAGGGACTACCATTCAGAGAAAATTTGGACAGCATATATGAAGGATGTATCTTGGGCAAGCAACATAGGGAGACATTTCCAGCAGGAAAGTCAGTAAAGGCAACGACATCTTTGGAGATTGTCCACTTAGATTTATGTGGACCAATGTAGACACCATCAATTGGTGGTAGCCACTATTTATTGACCTTCATAAATGACTACACAAGGAAGACATGGGTCTATTTCTTAAAACATAAAAGTGAAGTGTTTGAGTGCTTTTATAATACAAATCTCTTGTTGAGAAGCAAAGTGGACACTACATCAATGACCTTAGGACTAACAGAGGTGGAGAATATATCTCAAATGATTTCCTTCGCTTTTGTAGGGAGCATGGAATTCACGAGAAATTTACAACAAGGTATACACCTCAACAAAATGGTGTACCAGAAAGAAATAATAGGACCATTACAGAAATGGTGAGTATGATGAAGGAAAAGCATTTTCCAAATGATTATTGGGTCGACGATGTCACTTGTGTAGCATATATCCTGAACAGATGTTCAACCATGATCATCCAAAACATAGTTTGTTAGGCCCCTATAGTACTAGTGTAACCCCTTATTGTTATTAGTACAACCCCCTTATTAAATTGATGTACCCATGTAGTGCCCATATTGTTACTATTGTGCCCCATAGAAGCCCACTATTATTATTATTGTGCCCTTATATTATTATTGTTATGTCGACTTTGATTATATTATGACCCCTTAGACTCCTATATATAGAAAGGAGGTCTTTTCATTTGTATCATCGAAGAATTGTTCATTTATGTAAAGTAAAGGAGGTTTCCCCCTTAAAGAGGCTAAATTCTAAGGTGTTGATCTATCTTTTCTATCTTTTCTTGAGCTGGTTTCATAACATTTGGTATCAAAGCTTTGGATTCTAGGGTTTCACTGCTCCTAATAGGTCATTGTGGAATTTGCACTATAACTTTTTTTCTGCGATGTTTCAGAAGCAAAAAGAAAAACATTTGAGACGAAATCACACTGAACCTTGGGCCTGAATTTCAGAGTGTGTTGCGCTATATTGGTGGAGATATGATCTGAGGAATTTGTTCTTTTTGTAGACTCCTGAATTACATTCCAAACAGGTGACCTGGGGAAAATCGTCATAACTTTCTCTCTAAGCATCAGACTAAAATTTCGTAAGAAGGTATAGAAAGGGGATGAAGTGTAGTTTCTTGTCTATATTTTTCAAAGCCAAAGGTCAAAACAATGAGGTGTGGAACTTCATACAATTTCACTCTTCTGGAAAGGTCTATAATCAAGTCATATTGGGAGATTGTGCATGACTCTACCTTGGAGAATCTAAATTCGATTAGACTGGTGGCACTAGAAAGATGACACAGAGAGCTACTGTAGATCAAAATTTCAAAAGTTACAGATCCAGAAGCACAGAGTTACATTCGTTTCAAGATTCAACTCCTAAAATCAAGAAAAAGCAAGATGAGGAAGTTTTATGGCAAGGATCTGGTAAATTGGATTCTTCAGATGGAGCAATATTTTAATCTACATGGTGTACCATTGTTACAAAAGGTATGTATTGCATCTCCATATTTAGAACCGGATTAATTTTTATGGTATAAAGGGCTTTGTTCTCGTAAACAACTTGTTACGTGGTCAATTTTCATGGAGGAAATGATAGCACATTATGAGGATACAAGGAGCAACCCCTTCTTTAGAGCAACACCACAACAATTGGAAAGAATAAAAGGACTTTGTTACATAGTGGAAAGTAAAATTATGGCAACAAGGAAGTCTACCCCTTATAGCTATAAATATGGAAGTGTTGTTTCTCCTAAACTTCCACAACCTATAAGGGTTACACCACAACAATTGGAAGAAAAAAGAGAAAAAGGGCTTTGTTACAATTGTGATAGCAAATGAACTAAAGGTCATAAGTGTGGTGAGAAGAAATTATTTTACATAGAATATGAAGACGAGGAAAAAAGGATCAAGAAACATCAAAAGAAGAGGATATACGTCAGGACCCCACCCCAGAGAAAGAAGAAATGAATCAGACCATATCTTGTAAAGCATTGGCAAGAATTACCACTCCTCAAACTCTCAAGATAGAAGGACATATCAAGAAGAAAAAGGTGCAAGAAGTGAAAGATCACATCGAGAAAGAAGAAATGAATCCAACCATATCTTGTAATTCATTGGTCGAAATTACCACTCCTCAAACTATCAAGATAGAAGGACATATCAAGAAGAAAAATGGTCAAGAAGTGAAAGATCACATTGAGCGTCAAGAAATGAATCCGACCATATCTTGTAAAGGATTGGAAGAAATTACCACTCCTCAAACTCTAGAGATAGAAGGACATATCAAGAAGAAAAAGGTTCAAGTAGTGAAAGATCACATCGAGCATCAACAACAAGTTCTCCAACTTTAAAGGATAATGCCACTTCGGTGCAAAATCAAACGAAACAACAGGTAGATGAACATCGTAGTGAAAAATGTTTTGATGTAGGTGATTGGGTATTTTTACTGCTACATCTCAAGCAAGCTATTTATGAGAAGGAAATGTTGGCAATACTACATGCACTTAAAAAATGGCGACCTTACCGAATGGGAAGACTCTTCAAGGATGAGGATGTGGAAGCATTGTTTTGTGTTATTTCTATTATCCAACCAGATTGGATAAACGAAGTAAGGGATGAATGGAATAAGGAAAAAGAAGTATTGCCACTTATTCAAAAGTTGCAAAAGATCCTAATTCAAACAATATTGCCAGAAATTGAAGAGGAAGGAAAAACATATTGGAACCTAGAGCAGTCACAGAAACAAGAACCTAATAGCTACGAAATCGATCAATTTCAGAGGGCCTCATCAAGTGGAAGAATTTACCCACTGAAGATTCCACATGGGGAGGACAATAATTTTATACAGAAGCATCAAGAACTACTCAAGGAGGACAATGCTTTTTGAAGGAGAGGGGCATGTTAGGCCCCTATACTACTAGTGTAACCCCTTATTGTTATTAGTACAAACCACGTATTATATTGATGTACCCATGTAGTGCCCATATTGTTACTATTGTGCCCCATAGAAGCCCACTATTGTTATTATTGTGCCCTTACATTATTATTGTTATGTCGGCTCTGATTATGTTATGAGCCCCTAGACTCCTATATATAGAAAGGAGGTCTTGTCATTTGTATCATCGAAGAATTGTTCATTTATGTAATGTAAAGGAGGTTGCCCCCTTGAAGAGGCTGAACTCTAAGGCATTGATCTATCTTTTCTATATTTTCTTGAGCTGGTTTCATAACATAGTTCCTGAAGAGGCATGTAGTGGAAGAAAGCATAGTGTCACTCACATGAGAGTTTTTGGATGTGTGGTGTATACACATGTCCCAGATGAGTTGAGGAATAAGTTGGACAACAAGAGGGAGAAATGTATATTTGTTGGATACAGTGACGAATCCAAGTCTTACAAACTCTACAATCCATTAACCGAGAAGGTCATAATCAAGAGAGATGGGCAGTTCATAGAAGAGGAAGCATGGGATGGAAGTTTAGAAAAGGCAGTCAATGACAAACAATGCATACCACATGAGGACAAAGAGGAATTAACAGCAACAAGTAATTCCTGAAAAATGACCCCCTCTACACTTATTCAAGTGCAATAATGCAGACAGCAAGCAACACCATCAACAAATAATAGGACAGCCTCATGCAGCTAAGAAAATGCTTCTCCAAGAACACTACAAAGCACAACACCAAGTGACATGTCAAACCCATCTTCAGCAAGCACAAGAAGACCAAAATTCAGAAATTTAAATGAAATTGATCAACAAGGTGAAGTTGATAGTAGCATTGGTCTGAATTCCTTATTTGCCTTGTTTTGTCATGTAGATAACCCAATCCATTTTGAGGATGGAGTCAAAGAAGAAAAATGGGGTACAGCAATGGAGGAAGAAATAGAAGCCATAGAAAGGAATGACACATGGGAGTTAGTGAACCTTCCGAAAGGAAAACATGTCATTGGAGTGAAGTGGGTCTATAATACAAAAAGCAACATTGAGAGAAAGATTGAAAGGCACAAAGCAAGGCTAATTGTCAAAGGATACAAGCAGCAACATGGAAGAGATTACACGAAGATGTTCACACCAATCATGAGGATGGAGAGAGTGCACGTAGTTGTGGTGATTTCTGCGCAGCATAAATGGAGAGTGTATAGAATGGATGTAAAAACAACATTCTTAAATGGGGTGCTAAAAAAATAAGTGTATGTTGTACAACCACCTAGTTATGAGGTAAAAGGCCAAGAAGACAAAGAGTATCGGTTAATGAAAGCTCTTTATGGGTTGAAGAAAGCACCATGCACATGGTATAGTAGGATAGATGCCTACTTGTTAGACAATTGTTTTGACGAATACGACAGTGAACCCACTCTCTACATCAAAGAAGACGTAGGTAAGATTCTCATTTTCATCTTATATGTACATGATTTGATTTTTATAGGCAATGATGATTTCCTCATCACTGATTTCAAAAAAGCCATGAAGAGTGAATTTGAAATGACTAACTTGGGATTGTTAAGATATTTTTTGGGCATAGAAGTGAAGAAAACAGAAAATGACATTTTAATCTTTCAAGCAAAGTATGTGGAAGACATTTTGGAGAGGTTTAAAATGCATAACAGAAAGTCTGCACCAACTCCAACTATCATGGGGTTGAATTTGACCAAAGAAGATTATAGCAGCAATGTCAATCGACATTATATAAAATCATGATAGGTAGCTTGATGAATTTGACCGGCACTAGACTCAATGTAATGTATGCAATAATTCTAGTGTTGAGGTTCATGGAGACACCCAAGAAGACACATTGGCAAATATCAAAAATGATTCTAAGGTATGTCAATGGGACAAATCGGTATGTCGTTTTGTACACAACAATAAGTGATTTCAGACCGATTGGTTACAATGACAGTGATTGGGAAGGAAGTGTCGATGACACAAAGAGCACATCGGGATATGTTTTTTCATTTGTGTTTTAGAGCCATTTTATGGGCCTCCAAGAAGCAACCAATAGTGTCACTATCAATAGTGGAAGTTGAATATGTCGCAGCAACAACATTAGTGTGTTAGGAAGTTTAGATGAGAAGGATGTTGAGGGATCTTCATCATGACCAAGAGGGAGCGACAATTATTTTCTATGACAACACCTCAACAATTGCATTGTCAAAAAAAATGTCTTTCATAAGAGGAACAAGCATATTGATGCTAAATATCATTTTATCATAGAGTTGATTAACAATGATGAAATTGTGTTGCAGCACTGTAGGTCATACGAACAATTTATTCATATCTTCACAAAGCCATTAGAACCTGAAAGTTTTGTTTATCTTATAAATTGTTTGGGAATTGTCAGTGACGGTAATTGTGATTAAGGGGGAGTGTTGGAAATAATAATCCCAACGATCACAATAAACACCCTGATAGAAGCCATACTCATTAGTATTATTTTTGCAGGTTGCGTCGTTGTTTGAAGATAGAAGGACTAAAGCCAGAAAAAAAGTACCACACAAACCATTCCACAACACAGTAAAGAATTTGAGGCGTTCAATGTATTTTGGTAAATAGATATGAGCAAGCATTCATTCCGCAACTATTGCCCTCACTCCACAAACACCTGCACGATTACTATCCACACTCAACAACAACAACAACGTATTAACTATTTGCTCTATCATGCATTAATGTAAAGATTGTATGTTGAGATATAGAAGCCTATAAAAGTCATTTTGCAAGCTAGAAATTTAGAGAGTTAGAGCAAAAGAGAGCGAGATTCGCTGAGGAGAAAATGGTGGAGAAAATTTTGGTGGGTGTGTGAAAAACAACATTTACTAAGTTTTACTTTGTTATTACGTGTGAAGTGTAAATCTTTGTAAAACATTTGTTTTACTTAGTGAATGAGCCGCAGTCTCATGTGAATGTATTTTCATGTAAGTTATTATTGTGTTGCTCCAAAATTACTATGTTCTACCTTTATTTTCTCCATGAGTGAATAGTGTGTTTTTAAGTCTTTGTATGGTTGTGCATAATTTTTTAAGACTCTGTATAGCTACGCATAAATCTAGTTGCACAAATTCATCTGTGCAAAAGTAATATTCACGAAACAATTTTACTCTACCTCTCCCCTCTGCCTCTCCACATAAACTCAATTCTATTTTTTTGTAACACTTTGCAGCAAAATAAGTACTTCATCACATGATATGCTAAAGTTTGCGTGGATGGATTCTCTTGAATGTGACGACGTGTCAACGAAACCTAGCAGAAAACATAAACAATCCCATGAACAATTTTTAGTCAAGTCATATTTTTCTATATTTTAAATTAATTTTGATATCTTATAGGGATTGAGCACTATGAAAAACTAATGTGGAATTCAAAATCTTGAGAGTTTATCCTTCAACCTATTTATTCAAACAAATCCATGACAGATTCTAGGCACATTTGATTCAAGAATATGTGAGAGAAAGCTCAAAAATTTAAAACAGATTGGATACAACATGTTAGATTTTAGGCTTCTGTGGAAGTTTTTTGCAGTGGTATGATCCGGATTGTCCACAGTTTTTTGTTCAGCCTTATTGTATACCATTTTTTAGTTTTTTTCAAAACCTATTCTCAGGCACCATGTCAAGATTTTTTGTAAAGCCAATGAAGCAACATAGGAGATTAGTTTTATTATGAGGACTTTCCTATTAAAATTTACCCAATGCCAATACCCATTATTAAATATGAAGCAACTAAGTATTGATCAAATATACGGTTAAGTTTCTAACATATAAAATTCAGTGGAAGCAAATTTTGAACTGAAATATATAATTAGAAACATATTTTTCCCAACAAATTAGTTCATCATTAATAAAAACTCAACTAGACTCGGGATAATGGACCAACTAAGGAATTACGTATACAACAATAAACATGGAGTTATCTAGCTAATCAAGCCCTAGAATTGTCTTTTGATCTTCCTCACCGAATATGAATCTCTCTCCATAAGGGTGCCTTGCACCTTCCTTGGACCCAATGCATTGCAGTATCACACTCCTTCTCCTCCTGTGGCTAGTGTCACTATTGTTTCTTTTCCTCAACTCTTAGGTTCAACTTATAAGCTAAGATCGATAACAAACATTAGCACGTCAAGCTATCTAATAATAAGTTACTTAACTTTAGTTAACTTTCTTTCCTTTAACATTCTTTACTTTAACTCGTCTACGAGAAATAATTTTAGCTTGCACTACATTCATATTTCAATCATGTCACATGGAACTCACATCCATGCCTTGTACATTGCATGAAATCAACATGCAAACTCCATAGGTCGCATGAAACTCCTTTTATGTCACATGCAATCAACATGAAAAATTTAGATGTTGCATTCAACGCACATACGTATCTTGCATATCACATGCAAGTTCCTAAAGAGTAAAAAACTGTCATAATCAAGACATAGGGATAGAATTACCTACCCGAGCTACAAAAATCCACAGTCCCACTTTGCGAGAGAGGTAATCCTAGAAGAATATTCCCTACTTGGATTTTTCTCCAACACCACCACATTATCTATCGCTATAGTTGCTCCATCTAAATTGGAAGACTTCTCTACTACCTACTTTGAAATCTACTCTAAAGACTTATTATTTCCAACCATATTCCTGGGATCCTGTTCTTGAGCATCCCTCAATGTTAGTTCATACCAACTAGTCTTAGCAAATCTAGAAGGGAGCTCCTACCTATATTGCATACTATAATAGTGACTCCCTAGTATCAACTCAGTGTTTAGAGCATTTGATGAAGGAGAATCTTACTCATCAAATTGGAAAAAAACAAATGAAATGTGGAAGGAATTAGATTCCTTGATTTATTACCATAATATTAGAAAATTAATTTTGTTTTAGTTGAAATATTAGAATGTTTGGATAGAAATGATGTAAGAAAAATAAGAAATATTATTCGCTTTTGTAAATAGATATGAAAGTAGTTTTTTTTATTATGTTTAGTAAAAGAGACTAGATTTGTAGAAGCAAAAATATGCAAATAAGCTTAGAATTTGTGGAAAAAATAGGGAGATTGGATTCCTTTTTGGGAAATTCTAGCTCATCCAAATTTTAGTAATGATAGAGGAGGAATGAGACATATCATTATCTATGAATGTGCGTATTGAATTTTTTTCATTCCATAAAAGACTAAAACATATGTTGGAATCTACTTGGGATTCTGTCCATTCGAAATTTAATTCAAAAGTGTAAGTGAGTAAATGGTTTTTGCACATTCTAGCTATTAACTATGTTGCAAGTTAGGTAATATTTAACATCAATTTCCAGTATTAGAGCTATGGTGCATAGGTAAAAGAAACAGTGAAATAGAATTACAAGTTTTATGGGGAAGATGAGGTCGAACGAGAACACCAATCACTGATGTTAGGGATAGGGGGGACATGAGACATGTCCAAGAAAGGCTAGAAGCCTTCATTCTGAACAAGCAAAGAGATCTTGGAACTAGACACATTAGTGAATCTGAAGAAGAGTTTCTAGAAAACGATGAATTACATATCAAAGAGCCTACAAAAATTAAATTGATGAGGTCAATGTTTGGGCTATTTCAAGGCCTAGAATGGAGATACCTACCTACAGTGGTTGCTTCAAACCAGAAGAACTAATAAATTGTATCAATGCTTTAGAGAAGCATTTTGAATATGAGGAGGTAGATGAAGACAAATAGGTAACATTTTCTGTTACTAGATTGAAAGGACATGTAGCTCTTTGCTAGGATGGAGTCCAAGAAGAAAGAAAAAGAAAAAAGAAATCCGAAACAAAAAATATGGATCAAAATGGTGGTGAAGCTTAAAGGTAATTTTTGCCTAAATATTACCAATTGTCTTTATTCAATAAAATGAAAACTTGAAACAAAGTTCAGTGACTATTAAAAATTACAGTGAATAATATTTCAAAGTGAATATTACATCAAGATACATCAAAGGGACACCTTAAAATATTTCCAGATATATCAATGGGATGTGGTTGAAAATTCAAGATGAGTTTAGCCTATTTTCACCTAGAACTATAGAAGACACTTACCAATTTTCCTTGAAAGTAGAGGAAAAATTTGGTCAAAAGAAAAGAAAAATGAATAGAGGGAGGGGTCGTATAAGGGGAAGAAGAAAAAATAAAAACTAGGACAAAACTCAGCCTCCAAAGGAAGGAAAACAAAGTTCAAGCAAACAACCATCAAGAGGAAAAAGGCGTCTCTCGAGAGGACATGGTCAAGGAAGAGGCTACCATGTTCAATGTTACAAATGTGGGAAATTGGGATATATTTCGTAGGATTGTCCATAACATAATCCTATAGGCCAAAGAGGAGGAAATAAAGTAGAATGAAAACAAGAAAATGTAGTTGCAGTCATCCATGAAGAAACGCCAGAGGTAGGAGAATCATAATTGGTGAAGAGAATATTGATTAAGTCTAAAAACGAAGTTAAGGAACTAACGCAAAGAAAAATCATATTTAGAAGTGAATGCAAATTAGGAGGCAAGTGTGGCAAAGTGGTGATTCATAGTAGTAGAACAGATAACTTTGTCTCCACATAAATGGTAAAGATGTTGGGGCTGCAAAGAATATCATGTCCCATACCTTGCAAGGTGTTTGGGATACAAAACAACCATTATATATTGGTGAATGAGTAATCTAAAGTGGATTTCCATATTGGTAACTACAAGAATGAGGTATTATGTGGTATAATGCCAATGGATGTGTTCCATGTATTTTTGGGAAGACCATAACAGTATGACAGGAAAGTTAATCATGACGGCATGTAGAACACCTACACTTTTGAGAAAAAATGGCCAAAACAATCTGTTATTACCTTCAGAAGATAAATTACCCAAATAATATGCCGATTCTAGTGTGCTACTTATGGATGGGAAGGAGCTTCTATAAAATCTCAAAAAGAAAGAAGAAATTCACTTTACTTTGATTAGTAAGCCAAAGGAAATTCTGACCAGCACAGGTTTAAATGATTTTCCTGAAGAAGTCAAGGTCATGTCGGATGAGTTCGTAGATATAACTTTTGATGAATTTCAAAGCAAGCTACCTCCTTTCCAAAACGTTAATCATCATACAGATCTAATTCTCGGTGTTTACGGAAATTCTTTCCTGCGAGCAAAAGTGAATCCCCTAGATCTAGTGGCTTGATCTAGATACAATAAAAACAAAACACTTGGTCTTTCCTTAGAGAAATTAGAATATCGAAGAAGGTCTTTGCTTGAGTCCAACGTAAGTTCTCCTCTTCTCCCTACTTGTGAACTTTAGCTCCAACTCCAAATGCTATAAAGAGAACCTAGAAAACAATTATAAAAAGCATGAGAACTACAAGATATGCATAGCATAGACTAATATCTCTAATCAAGTATTCAAGAAGGTATTGAGATACATATGCATCATACATACATAAGTATAAAAAAACAAAGCTTCTTGTATTAATGAAATATAGGAGGAGATTACAACCCTGTTTTCTTATCTTGACCATGTAGATGTCTCCCACTTAACTTGTCCTTCTTTAGCCAGAAATTAAACTTTCAATCACAATTCAAGGATGGTAATGGACCCTTAAGTAAAAATAAACAACATCAGGGCATAGCTAAGAGCCTCCTAAAGCCAACCCAAACTCTATCGAAGGCATTGAATTTATTGGGTAAATAGGGTATTTTGTGTTTTACTAATTGATCCGAATGGAAAATGGCATCAACCCATGATACTCATCCACCCATATTATTCATCGACCCATGGAATTTACCCATGGTATTGTAAATGGCATCCGCCTGTGGTATTGCAAAATCCACCCATGGTATTCTTTCACCCATGGAATTGGCCCGTGGTATTGTAACTGAAATGTTATAGTTAACAAGTCACATTTTGTAAAAGGACATATTGTCCACCATAATGTAGCCTTTACAATTCAGAGGCATGTAGCTGCCACATCTCTTCTCAGAGATAAGCTACCATCGCCCTAGCTGGTTTATTTCCATTTCTGGAAATAATACTTCATTTCATTAATGGAAAATATTGAAATATGCTTACAACCAGAAATGGAAATAAACCAGCTAGGGCGATGGTAGCTTATCTCTGAGAAGAGATTGGCGGTTGCATGCCTCTAACGTAGGCTACATTGTGGCGGACAATTTGTCCTTTTACAAAATGTGACTTGTTACTTATAGTATTTTTCAGTTACAATACCACGGGTGAATTCCATGGGTGAATGAATACCATGGGTGGATTTTACAATACCACGGGCAGATGCCATTTACAATACCATGGGTAAATTCCATGGGTCGATGAATAATATGGGTGGATGAGTACCATGGGTTGATGCCATTTTCCATTTGGATCATTCCTCCCTCCTTAAGAAGCAATGGTCCCCATTGCATAAAGTTCCCTCCTGCGAAGCCTCTGTTGAATATGAAGAGCCACTGAAGATAAGGGTTTTGTGTGGTTAACCCAAAACCATGATAAACAAAGATCCAAGGATAGAGATACCCGTAATGATTGTGACCAACTGTGATACTGACAGTGTCCAGCCTAGGAAATGGACTTCGATGAAGTGTGGGTTTGTGGATGACCCATAACCATGATGTTAGTTTTTGATGAAGTAGCACGTGCCTACATAGCTGGGGTGGGAGGGCACATCTCCAAATAACCCAAGCTGAATGCTTCCTTGTTGAAACTAATGAATGTGAAGCAGGTGCCTACTAAAGTGGGGTGGGAGGGCACGTCTCCAATGGGAACCCACTCCGAATGCTGCTCTAGAATTAAAATGGGCATAAATCAGTCAATATAACTCAGAATATTTATTATAACCTATTTTTGGAAGCAAAAGGACCATTTTGCATCTTCCCATGTGATGGAAATCCTTATCTAAACACTCAATAATTTCATATTCGCCATGCAATTTTTACGCCATCACAAAAGTTATGAAAAAATAGTTGATTTTAAATCAACAATATCTCCCACATCTGAACTCCGATTCGACCCATTTTTTTTTTAAAATTGGGTGATTTTTCAAGAGGATCTTAGATATACAATCCTTCTTCTAAAATTTATCACAAAAACTTCAAAAAAAGTGATAGGAGAATCATCGTCCACCAGTTGTCATCAAAAACAATTTCTAGAACATAACTGATTTTAAATCAGCGATATCTCCCTCATCTAGACTCCGATTCGGCCGATTTTTTTTAAAAATTTGGTATTTTTTCACAAGGAATCTAGATCTGTTTTTTGTTTTTGTAAATATTGTACCAAATGTTTCATATCTGATCTTCAAACTCGCCACCCAAAAAAATATTCCTGCATAAAATGAAAAAGAAAAAAAAAATATATATATATATATATATATTCCTTGCTTGGCCCAAAAAGTGTTATGTGGAGGACATAGAACATGCCTAAAGTTTGTTGAATATTGCTGCAAAATTTGAAACTGAAATATGCATCAAACCCTCATTCCCATGGAATCATAACCTGCTCTGATACCACTAATCCGGATCTTGGGAGGAGAGACCCCCAAGATCTAAAAGCTTGAATTGCCAAAAGAAAAAGAGGAGAATGCCCAGTAAACAAAACCACAAAGAAAATTTTATTAAAACCGATAATAATTGTAAAGCTTACATTGTGGCGGACAATGTGTCCTTTTACAAAATGTGACTTGTTACTTATAGTATTTTTCAGTTACAATAATACGAGTCAATTCCATGGGTGAATGAATACCATGCGTGGATTTTACAATACCATGGGCGGATGCCATTTACATTACCATGGGTAAATTCCATGGGTCAATGAATAATATGAATGGATGAGTACCATGGGTTGATGTCATTTTCTATTCGGATCACTAATCTAAGACATAGATCCACATATGAGGGAGGATAAGCTTTAGGGATCAAAGATAAGACCTCTACGATAGGAATTCGAGATCGCAATCAGTAGTAAATGGTTAAAACCACCTTAGAAGCTTCTAGAAAGAGAAGATTCATAATTAAATTTTATTTTTCCCAAAATTCTAGAACCATGTCACCTGCATCAAAGGAAACATGTGCTTGTTAGTGTAGGTGCTCAGTTATGAAGCATGCAATTAGTGCAAGTGGCTAGAAGGCAACTTGCATTGGGTTAAAAACTAGGTTTCTATTTTTATTAACCCAAAATTCTTTGAATTTTTTGATAAATAACGATTAAGGATTTGTAAATGGATAATTGCAAGGTGTCAAGGATCTTGATTGATCTAGTTTCTAGGTCATTTGAGTATATGTGACAAAATAACATGTAACACGAGGAAAATCTTTCAAATAACATAGCATATTGCATGATTCCACAAGAAAATGAAGAGATAAAGAAATAGGTGCAAGAGTTGTTGGACAAATGGTTAAAAAAGGAGAGCTCAAGTCCATGTGTTGTTTTGATCAAGTGCTAAAAAGTATGCTCAAATATAAAAGTTGTCAGAATGGTGTGGAACCTAAACGACCATGTAGTGCTCGTCATCCTGAATCTGACACAACTTGTTTTGCACAAAATAGACAATGTATGCTACCAGAAGAACGACTTGTTCATTTTCCCAAGAAGGAAAATTTAGTGCAGGAGCTTACAGGGATTCCAACTGGGCATATGTATAGCCCAGTCAGCAAAAAGACTATTCCTTGGAATATTCCATGGAATATCCTAAAAATATTCCTTGCAGGTGGCGAATCTTAAGGTGACAAGTGTTAGAATTTCATTGGTTCATGTATTTTGGGTTTGGACCAATAAGGAGGTGACATGTGGCTAAGCCAAAGGCTTCCTATATCCTCCTATTGGTCGATCAAAATTTATTGGCAAGATAGGTTGGAGGTTGGGCTCTATTATAGCTCCAAATCTCACTATTATGGTTTGTGATGCTACACTCATGGCCTAGGGCAACCCCTCCTTCCAGACCTGGTCTCAAATCTAAAAAACAGTGTTTTATTCCCTGTACGTGACATTACCTTGAGTTAAACGCGTGTATACGCGGGTCCATATATACCCAACCCGCGTATATGTATTAAAACACTTAAAAAAATATAAAACTCCTTATTTTCGGGCGAAGATCGCGGATTTTACCTACTCATCACCTGTTAGTGCCCGTGGCCCCAACTGTTCCCAACCAATTCCTAACTAAAAAACTACTTTGGAATTGGTAAAAAAAGACATCAAAGGGAAGGCCTAAGGGAGGAGACAAGAGAGAGAAAGGTTATTATACTGATATTTTCCCCTGACCGGGTCTAAAGACCCTTTTGCCTTCTACACTTCCCCCATTTGTACAGGAAACCCTTGTTTCCTTGTGATTTGATGTTCCTCCACTTGTTATGGCATCATGGAGTGAGTCTTGGAAGGAGATATGCTAGAGGCTTGAGGCAGGACGGATCCGGAAGGAAGCTATGCTTGGAGCCTCCGAAAGGTTGCTCAGGTGATATTACTCCTTTTGTACATCTATTTGTCTATAATAAAGAAACACGTCTTGGTTCCTGATATGCTTCTTCTTTATGTTTATGATGTTCATGTTTGAATTTCATGTATGAATGGATGTTTAAAAGTTCATAACTAACTTCCTTCTTTTATAACATAAAGATGATTTTTTTATAGGTCTTTGTCCATATACTATTGCATTCTTTGGATTTGGTTGTTTTGCAGGACAAGGGAGCGAAAGAGACTTGAAGAAGGGTTTGGACCCTTGAGGAACTACTCAAACGTAGGACCTGAGGTATGTCCTTCTTACTTTAGAATTTTCTTTTGATAGCATAATGGCTGTGTGAGTGCATGTTTCTTTGTTTAGACAACTATCAAACTGCTAGGGTTTCCACCCACAAGCCCTAGGGGATCAAATCCCTCAACAAAATTGGTGACTCCGCTGCGGACAACACTCTTGTTGTTCCTAGTTTGGGTGTTTGTCAAGCCTATCAGGGCTCAGTTGCTTGCTAGTTTACTGTTACTGTCTGGTCTATTCTTTACTTCTGAGTTTTGCTAGTTTCTTCAATTTGTTTTTTATTTTTCTTGAAATATTATATATACGTTTTTTTCCTTAGTTACAGAAGCATATAAATGCTTATTTCCTGAAGCAAACCCGCGTATACGCAGGTTTCCTCAGGCACAGTAGCGTATGCACGCAATCTGCACTAAGTACAGTCGCGTATATCTTGCAACTTTCAGGATTTATAAATTTTTGTGTCTTTGAATTTTGTCTGCTGTTTTGAGTCGGTTTGAAACAGTCATTTTTGCCAGTATCAGTTGTTTGTGTTACAGCAAGCGTCTTACTCCGATTTCTCTCTGATTATAAGGAGTATTGTTCTTGTTTTGTGTTTTCAAGGGTCATCATCCTTTTGCTAAAAGCATGCAAGATTTCTTGATTGGAATCTTGGCTACTCTGAGTTATCAGAGTAGAAAGATTGTTATAAATCTTTATGTTTTAATTTTGCTTTTTGGTGACTTTTTGTTTGCTTAACGAAATCACTTTTTATGACCATTTACTTCTTTGTTTCATCAAATTTGTCATTTGATACTTCCTTGAAATTGTCTTTTTGATCTTTTTTGGTCTTTGTTACCAAAGCTTTCCTTGCTGCTTTCGATCGTTCAAAATCCTTTTTGAACACATTTGTTTTTGTTGAGTTTTCATTCTTTGTAGGGTGTCAACTTGCAAAAGTGTTTCTTGCTTATTGTTTCAATCGTAAAGTTTCAGTTTGGTTGAGAGCATTTTCGGAAAGACTTTGTTTTTGCTACTTTGAAGAAAACTTTTTGAAAGACTTTTGTTTTGCTTTCTTGGACTTGTTTTTCATTTAGTTTCCTTTTGGTGAATGAAAGTGCTTTATGTTTGTCTTGAGTTTTGTTTTTAGTGTTTAGACGAAATGAATGGTAGCATCGCGTATTCCATCTAGACATTCTAAGTGGCAAAAGAAAATTTGATAAGCAAGCAACTTTCATTTCTTGTTTTTTTCTTGAGTTCTTACATCTTCGCTATACTTTGCATTAGTTTGCATCGTTAAAGCATTAGCAATTCTTTTGGTTTTTGCGTGTTTGAAGTGTGTTACAAGAAAAGAAAAGAAAAATTTTTTGCTTTCTAAGTGTTTCCTACAACCCATGTAGAGTACTTTTTTCATCGAAAGAAAAATGATTGCATTCATGTAGTTACTTTTTCTTTGATTTTTGGTTGAGTCATACACACATCATCAAGTTTCACTTCCATTATCCCCTGACTTAAAGAATAGCCCTTAAAATCAAGCGCTAACTAAAATTCACTAGAACTTTTTTCTTTTAAGTTAAATACACAAACAAGTTTTAGGAAATTAGGGCCTTGGATTAGGCGAGTGGAGAGTTAACTCTCCAAGGCCATTTAAACTGTCAAACATAGGAGTCTGAATAGAGAGTGCAAATCCAATAGCGT
>APFE031137157.1:3955-15690 GCA_000404065.3 Pinus taeda | reverse complement strand
TGCTTTAAATCATGCCCTTCAATTTATTCAAAGAATTTCAAGTTATGATATTCCAAGAATTGATGAAGGCATTCTATGCAAGATCTTTACTCTTACATTCACGGCGGAAGCTAGAAAATGGTGCATAAACCTCCCAGTTGCATCGATCCACAACTGGGATCAATTCGCCAAGATTTTTATTCTTGAATTTGATTGTTATGACTATGACCAGGTATACGATGAAATTGACCATCTCAGAGAAAATGATGAATCTATTAGAGATTTTAATATGCGATTTCATTTTGATTGTCTAAAATACAATACAGAAATTGAACTCATAGATGAAGAATCTTTAGATTATGCTGAACCTTCCCTGCCTCCTATATCTGATCAAGCAGAAATTAGTCCAATTTTTGTCTCTTTTCTTTCTAATATGAATGAGAATTCCAATTTCAATATGTAAATCGCTCATAATGAAAAAAGCCCTCAGAGCCTAGGAGTTATCCATACTCTAATACAAGAAGACAAAAGCGAAGACGATGGAGAGAAACCTTCCTTGGAACCAGGAGATGACTTTGATACGAGGTCAGATGATCTCGTTGCAAATCAACAGATGCAAATGCCAAGGTTAGAACAACAAACTATTTTTCTTTCAGGAAGTATCAGCACACAAAGGTATGATCTGAAACCCGATGTCTATATTGAATCTGATGAACGAATATGTTTCTATGATGATAATCTTAAACACGTTGCTTCAGAATCACACTTCTCTCTTTACCCTGATGTTTTTAATGATGATAACTTTTCCCCTCTCAACATTAAAGATATTTCAAAAAACATATAGGATAAGTCAAATAAGTCATCGTTAGATTTTCAAGATAAAGAGATAGTTATAGAACATCCCTCGATTGTTTCTAGGCAAGGAAAACTTGAATTTCCTTGTCTAAAATTATATGACCAAAAGGAAGAATCTAGGGAAACTGGTAAAATCAGTTATGATGGTTACTTTGCCAACGATGATTTTATCGATTTATCTCAATTAATGCATCAAAACTCTAAAAATGAGAGATATTCTAATTCGGAAAACATATCATTCAATCCTCATTTTGAGGCCAAAGATCATTCACATGATTTTGCTGACCAAGACGATCTCCCAATCTATGACTCATACCTTGAAGAAACCCCCATGCATATTCATAATCATAGTCTATCTTCTGTTTCACATGACCTGGCCAGTTCTTGTGAACAACGAAATTTTACAAACTTATCCCAGTTGTACTGTAATTTTATTTGTAAAAAAACTTTTTATTATTATTATTCCCACTTACACTCATCTTGTACAAAATCAGATTGCGTTTTAAATTTTCAGTTTTTTGATAGATTATTCTGGTATAACCAACACCTTATCAAAGAGAACCCAAAAGACGAGCTTCCATTCTGGAAAGCTAAGCTATGTCAAGGAAGTACAGAACTTGCTTCATTACAAGATCATCAAGATACAACAGAAATTCATCTTTACTTTTATGATCCAATAGATACTCAGTTGGAAGAAAGATTTTGAGAGAAAGAAATTTAGGACAAAATTCCAACTAGGATTATGCATTCTTATTCCGTATCCAATGTTAACATCCCAAAGAAAATTCCGTTCTCAACACCAACGTTGGAAAGCTGCATACGTATAGGAGTAAAAATGAGAAAGTGGCTCCATTGGAAATATCATTTCACCTAGTCAAATTTTTGTGTAAAATTAGAGTAGGAGTAGGAGTAGTTTAATTAAGTAGTTAGGTTTATTCTTGAGTAGCTGATAGTCAAAATAAGGAAAGAAGATCATCCCTATTGTCTACCCGACCTTAGGGAATGTCTGCCTCTCACTTCGTTAAGTTTTTTCCAATGAATAAAGTTTGCTTTGGTTAAACAACATTCGACGTTTACGAGAGGTACCTTTTTCTCTATAAGGATTTTGAACTTCTGCTTCTATGAATGACAAATATTTTTCTTTGAAACTTGATCTTTATTATCAATAGAACTTTAATCCAAATATGATATTAGTTTCAACTCCAAAAAACTGAAGAAAATAATCTCAGCGAAGTAATTGTTTTACGTCAGTACAATGAAAGGCATCAATGACAAGATGAGGAGTCCCTGTAGAAACAACGATTACCAGAGAAGCGTTATTATTGTCGTCCAGAACTTTCTTAAGGAAATAAAATTGACTTCCTCCCTACCAAAGGAAATCACAGCATTCAGGGAAGAAATCCAATGAAAACACTATATCTCAAAGAATAAGAGGTCTCATCACGAGCCGACTTATCATCATCACAGATATTATAACTTGCTGACTTTGCCAAAACTGTCCATCAAAACAGGGCAACGACTTAAGATTGTTGCAATCAAAAGACAGGGGGTCTCATCACGAGCCAGCTTGTTCAGCAAAGGGATAAATCTAGTGAATGACTGTGTCACAATTTCGCCACCAAACCAAGACATTGTTCTTTAGAGAATAAAAAAAAGAAAAAGTGTCAAAATGGGTTTTTCTCTGAATAGTTGTGAACACTTAGGCAGGATAAAGGATCATTACTGGTTAATAGGTAACCCTGTCGAGGCTATGGACGCCTGCTGGCAGCAGAGGCTCTAACAGCGACAAAGAAGCATATTTGAAAATGACTGCTATACAGAGGAGACTTTATTTTAATTTTTATTTAAGACCAAGTAAGGGCTGGTGTAAATGCAAGAACAAGCTGAGAATACAAGTAAATGGAAAGGAGTTGAAACGAAATATCATTGATAGTTTGAAGTATAATATTTTTATCTTTCTATAATAAAGTTTAAGTTTTCTGAGAAATTTTTTATTATTTTTAGAAGTTTGAAAAACTTCAAAAGAAAGTCAGAGATAAGTGGTTCTCCCAAATGAATCACCAATTGTTGTGGCCAGCAACAACCCCCCCTTTTTCATTTAACTATCTACCCAAAATACTAAATGAATAGGGGACCCCTAGTTTAATTTTGAGAAAAAATCAAATTTTCCTTCTTCAAAATAAAGATACCATCGCAGGCTTAAAAGCAGTCTTTCAAATATTTTCACCTAAGTCTACGATGGGGAAAAGGTCTTTAAGAAATTGCATTAATGCGCAAGGACCCCCAACGTTAAGCCTAACGTCGCGTCGCGATAAGTAGTGTCCATATGGAAAAAACTCAAAATCTCCCGATCTGCGATAACTCCGATCGCAAGACCGCACATCGCAGAAATGATATGGCAATACTTAACAAACATCAAACTCATGCGACCCGCGACGTTGCGACCTGCGATATTGCGATCGCCGCGATGACACATTCTACGATCTTGCGATATGCGATAAGTGCGCCTTGCGATGGCACGATCTTCGATAGAGCATAAAGCGAATCATGAATCATTTAACCTCAAATCTTTCAGGCACGCCGTTCAAAGATAGACCACTTACCATAATCTGACTTCAAATCGTGCGCTTTTAATGATATTAAGTGGGTTAGTTGTCAGTTATTTAATGAAATAAAGACGTGTGCTTTGCTGAAGAATTGTTTCACGTAAGGTGGCATATTTAGTATATTGGTTGCATTTAAAACTCTCCCATCATCTTTCTCAATCAGTCATTTCCACCTCGTTTGTGATCTGCAAGAACTAGGAGATAAGAACATTCAAAAGCTGAATGCAAAAGCAAATGGGAAAGAAGTATAATGCCCAAGGCTCCAAGGCAAAGGAAAAGGCAAAAGAGATGGCACCCTTGTACACAGACACTGCATGCAACAGGGATGCAGGAATTTCAACCTAGGAAGGCATGTATAGGCTGCTGGAGGAGGAAAATCCTAGAGTAATGAAGGTCGATAGCGCCGCGGGATCGCCAAACTCTTCTGAGGCATCATTAGAAGAGCTGGCTTGTTCATTTCTCCATCGAATAGAAGCTAGACCCAAGATATTATCGTATACAGATATGATCAAATGGATACTCGACAATGCAGAGTTACAAGGCAAACAATTAGAGGCTCCAGGGCATGGGCTCATAGGATCATTCGCTACGCAAGACTTAAAGCTTATGTATCATCTTCCGGAGCCTCAGACGACCTACAACATGCAATTTGTCCAGAAATTTGCAGCAGAGAACCCAAACCTGGCAGAAACCACTAAAGAATGGACCAGAAGAGAGGAGCCGCTAAAAAAGGATAAAAATGGTAAGTATAGCACAAGTTCTCTCACCTCTCCATATTGTTTTGCTGCAGCCATGCTCTGCAGGTTGTTTGGAATGCCAGACATAAATAAATTTTCAGCTGAATGGCTACCACTCATAGAAGCTGCCACAAATGCCGATCTCGTGGATTGGGACAAAATATGTTCTGATAATTTGTTCACTGCTATCATGAATTACCGTTCTAAGAGATCCTCATCACAAAGGGTCTATCCTCTGTTTTATCTGTCTGCTTACATTATGGATTCTATTTGATATGTATCTAAATTTCCAACTATGGGTTGGAAATGGACTACCCAAGACCCGTCGCCTATTCATGTTTACCACAAAATATTATGGGATTCACAGTTTGCCCCTCACTTCTATCAAATTTGCCATGGGCTCATTTTACCCCTATATAGGATGATGTATGGTGAAGAACCCCCGAGGTGCTCACCCGAAGCGCAAATAGACATCATCCCCGTCACAAGATGGTTCGGGGGAGAATGGTTCACCTATATCAGAGTGTTTGGGAGCGTTGTACCTCCACACGTCCTACCTCTGTATGTCCCCGACAAGCATTTGGCTAGGGAAATTTCCTATCAGACTTGCTCGGAAGGCGGCCTAACCAAAGAGTTAAAAGACAAGAAGAAGGCCATATGGCCTCAGTTTCCTGTAGCTTGTGGGGCCTTCTCATTATTTGATGTAGGACATGCTTTTGCCGAATTAGGGAATGTGACATCCCTACAATTATTTAAATTCCTCGCTCGACCTTTTGACCTAAATAACGTTGCCCATGATTTCACTAAAAGTGTCAGAATAAAAGTGTTCACCAGAAAGAAAGATTTATTTGATGACTTGTTTCAAAATAAAAGTTCATTTCAGGAAGTTTTGCGATAAGCTAAGTCGAGGTTGTCCCGAGAAGACCTCGAAAGATTTTTGTTATTCAGAGGAAGAAGGCTAGCCAGCATTCCTCTAGAAAAGCTGCAACCGCTCGCCAGAGAGCCTACTCCAAGTGTCAGCCTCAGCGGAAACTCCAATTCTTCCAAATCCAAATCTGACGCTGTTCAAGGAACACCCGAACACTTTAAAAGTCTGCAAGCGACCAAGGGAAAGTCGGAGAAGCAGCCGGGGATACTGCCCAGTCAAGTGCCATGTCGCAACTGCAAGTTATCGCTTCCTCACCAAGAAATGTCCCTCCTCCCGTCACTACATCGTCGCTCGTCACGACAGAGCTCGATAAAGAGTGGGAAAACTTCAACGAGCTAATCAGCCCGGAAGGGCAAGTCCCAAGAACGCCTGTAAGAAATGCGCAAGTAACACAGGAAATGGTTTCAAACGTGGTCGGTAGTGTCTCAGAAGCAGAACGCAGCCATATCGCTCCGCCTCCTGAACTCCTACTTAGTGTAGAAGAAATTCCCCCACTGGACGTGTTCTATAGTCCTCAACATAAAGCAGTGGTGAGGAGACAAAGAAAGAAGAGAAAGTTGGAGAATACGCTGTCACAGAACGCCGAACATTTAGACGTCTTATGGAAAGACCCTAACAGCAGCCCGACGGAAAATCTCACGAAATTGTCTCAAATTGCAGGAGCATACGCTTCTGCGACTATCGACAAGGCGTCTGAAGTTCAGCAACTATTGAGGGAGCAAGAAAACCATATACAGCTACTGCAACAACAGCTGCAACAGGCCAATGCTAGCAATGAAGCGTCCAAACAACTCGAGAAACTACAAGAAGATTTTCAACAAATGCAGATAAGCTATCAGAAAATCCTAGACGAAAAAGGAGAGCAGTTGCAAGCTTTACAAGAAATACATAAGGACGAGCCCAAGCTTTCTGAATTCATTTCAGAGTCTACTAGTTTAAATGAGCAACTTCTGCAGCAACAGGAAGAGTTGGGACGAAAAATATCGCAGTGGAGTCACTATTGCAAGCTGAGCGACAAACTCACCAATCAAGTGACAGACCTGCGAAGTGACTACGACCAGGTTGACAGACGAGTGACAGAGTATATAGCTTGGAAGAATGGAGAGGAAGGGAAGAGAGAAAATGCACCCACAATAGATGAAAGCCATAAAGAATTGCTCTTTAACAAATGGGACGATCAAATAAAGCAGGCAGAACAGGCGGCAGAGGCAGCGGCGACATAGGCTAGTGTTCTTATAGACTATGTAAATGAAAATTTACACAGAGCCAACTTAATCACAGAAACCACCCCGGGATACCTACCAAACAAGTCACAAATAGAGGTAGAATGGAAAGAGAGAGCGCAGGAAAAGGGAAAGGCGATCCAAGCTTTGAACAGGTTGAATTGGGAGTGCTATTGGGCATACTTAGTTAAGCCACACAGTCAATGGATGACTGTGAAATGCATCACAAACTCAGCAGAGAAAGTAGTTCCAGCTCTTGTAGATTCCGTTTTCGCAGCCCAGCTCAGCGCAGAAGTCGGCCAACCAACTCTTCTCAAAACCATGCTGAACACTTGCAATTTCAAAGACCAGATCCGGAAATAACTTATTGTTAGTAGTTTGTTGTTTCTTTTTGTTTAGATTAGAAAAAGGGCAGTCATTTGAGAGCCGTATCGTACAATTTTGTAAAAACACTATTATTAGATTTAGGAAGTAGTATTTTAACCCTTCTCATGCATTTAGAGAAGGGTCTGGAGATTTGTCAAAAACTTATCCTCAGAACATGCACTTCTGCACCCTCAGAGGAGGTTTTGATGAATGGATGGATCGAAATTTATCTTTAACTTTGCATTTTGATATCTGCTACGATCGTTGCACTTCGTAACTCCTGGTAGATTTTAGAACAAGTAGAAATAGATTGTTTTGCTTGAGGCTTATGGGTAGAACTAGTCATAAATGGTACTTTTATCTCTTGGCAATGTCTGCTTATACTCTTTAAGTAATTTACAGTATCAGTTGTTTATATGTTACTGCCTGAATATATGGGTTATCATTTGGCACTTTTGTACGGTGGAGTCATATTGTTTATGTGTGACATATGAATGGCTTATTATGCGATATGTTGTTCACAACTGTTTTCCCTAACTTCTTATGCAAAGTAGTTTATCTCAAATGGTTTCTTTTCTTATGATAGCTAAATGATCTTTATTACCAGTTATTATTCGAAATCTTTTTAGATCGCATAATGGAAGATATACAATCCCGGGTTAGAATAGATTTGATTTGTTGTTTCTCATTAGATACAATAGCATAGAGTAAAGTTGAAGAATCTGATTTAGAAATACTCTCAGATCAGCATAGTTCAACTCTATACACACACACACACACCCAAGATCAGGAAACTGGTCCCGTTATCCCCAGTCAGACCCGCTATACCAAACGGATAAGGAGCTGCTAACCAAGGTCCGGACCGAGTGGGTATCCCCCTTGTTGTCGACCCTATTTTCGGGGCTTCAACAGCTTGTTAGAAGGAAAGCTAGACATATAGTCTATGAAGATGGATTCCAAGGACCAACTAAGAGTAGGAAGAGGAGTATACACCCCTTGCTTCTTAATGATTGGCTTGGCGACAACATAGGAAGTGCAGGATCTGATATATTTTACATAATATTGTTGGATACTTGGCCAATGAAAATACTTTCATAGTACTAACACTATCTTCTCTACACTAAAATTTCCTTCGACCTGACTATAGTGCGCCTCCAAAATCATCTTAGTGTGCTTCCTTGAAGGAACACAAAGGTATCCCAGGTGGCATAATAGTGCATCCTGGAGGTAGAAGCCTGCAACTTACTTTCCATCCATTACCATTTGGTATGTGGTGGAAAATTTTGGATCATTTTTGTAAAGTTGCGGCCATCCAGAAGTCTCGTGCCCATAAGATTCAACCACAGTGGTCAGTTCCACAACTAGTGGATGACTGAGGTAATCTACAACAATATTGGTGTTACCATTCTTGTACTTGATGTTGAGATGAAATGATTGCATATATGTGGAACATTTATGATGGTTGTCATTCTGTACTTTCCCTTGTGTTTGTATAAACTAGAGAGGTTGGTGATTTGTGTGGATTATCGTCTCCTTTCCCATAATGTAATGTTTCCACTACTACCAAAACTACATGATGGAATACATCTCTTTATCGTAAGTAGGGTATATCCAAATTATATCAGAGTGTATTTAACTTTGATAGGCCACCAGATGCCCTTTTTAGGTAAAGTATGGACCAATATCATATTCGGAGGTATCTATCTCAATTTCAATTAGTTGTTGCGGGTCTGGCAATGTGAGAACTAGTGCAGAGCAAAGGTGGTGCTTTAGCTCAATGAACAACTTCTTTTGGGACTTGAAAACAAAAAAAAAATTCCACCCTTGGTGACTTGACTCAAATCCCAAATGATATGAAAGAATCCCAAAATGAACCTTCTATAAAATTTGGCAAGGCCCAGAACACTACAAAGATCTATTAGAGTGGTTGGGGCTAGCCAATCCTGAATGACTTGGATCTTAACTAGATCCACATGCATGCCTTGCTCATAAATGATGTAAACTATATATTGGACTTGTTGCATGCCAAAGGTGCACTTCTCCAAGTTGGCACATAACTTGTTTTGTCGTAGGATTTGAAGGACTTAACGAATATGTTTCAAATCTTCTTTCCAACTCTTACTGAATATGAGTATGTTGTCTAGATATACAACCACAAACAAGTTGGTGAAGGGCCAGAAGGTTTCATCCATCAACCTCATAAATATTACAGGGGAATTTTCAACCCGAAAGGCATAACAAACCATTCAAAAATGTCCTCCTTGGATTTGAAGGCAGCCTTCCATATATCTGTGGGTTCTATTGGAACCTAGTGTATCTAGACTTTAAATCAATCTTGTCAAAGTGCTTGGACCCCTTGAGCTAGTAAATAAGTTCATAAATCTGTGGGATTATATATGTGTTCTTCATAGTGATTTTATTTAGTGCCCAATCATCAATGTAGAGTCTCCAGGTCCCATAATTCTTTTGTACGAGTACAATTGAGATCACGCAAGGTGAAGAAATTGGCTAGATGTGCCCATTTTGTAGCAACTCTTGGATCTGCCACTTGATTTCTTCATTTTCCAGAAGAGAGCAATGGTATATCGACACATTGGGTAGAGGTTCCCTTGGAGTTAGATCAATCGAATGCTTGAAATGACATTGCAAAGGTACCCCTGTGGGTGAGGAGAAAATATCCCTGTATTATTCCACAACCTTATCCACTTGCTTCTATTGCATGGCAGAACCCTTCCTAGTGGCCATGGATGTGGCCCCGATATTCCCATTACTTTGAGAGAAAATAAAAAAGAAGTCAAAATTCCCAATCTAGGAGATGATCTTACTGCATTTCTTAGCAGAGATCAAAGAAATGGAAATAGGCAGAACTACCTCCAATATTCTGTATAGCTTACTATCCAAAGTAATAATAACAATGTAAGGCCTGGACTCATACACAACATGACACTTCCACAAGTATGGTTGGGCTAATAACACATTACAAACTTCAAGGAGACAAACATCACACAATACCTCATATGTGAAGTGCTTGATGCTATAGGTAAGGCGATATTATTGGCTCATACAAAGATCTTTCCCTTGGTGGAGCCATCTGATGTTGTACAACTGTGGGTGTGGTGTCATCAATAGGCCCAACTTCTTCAGGACCTTAGCTAAGATGAGGTTATTTTGGTTCCCATTGTTGATAATGAACTACAATAGAAAAACCTTCACCCACATCTATGAGTGCAGGAGACAGTCTCCCTCGTTTGGACCTTCGAGCTCAATATTCTGGACCTTGGAGATGGAAATGGTGGAGTTAGGATCTCCATCAATAATAAGCTTCCCCTTATTGGGCCTTGACTAAGAGTCAAAACATGCATCAAAATCTGAAGCTTTCAACTCGACCACCAATGACTGCTTGGTGTGACACTCATTTCTGTTATGAATGGGGCCCTTATGGAATTTACACCATTTTCCTTTGTCCTTCTTTGTCTTCGTGGTGTTATTCTTTACTTGTGTCTTTGGTGGGTTGTCCTAGGTCACACAACCTTAGCTTTATCCTTTGTTCTATGGTTTGGGGGTGCCTTTTCCCTACTTTGGGTTTGCAGATCCAAAGTCTCACTTCTTATGTTTAAATTTTTGCTTGATCTTTATAGCATATCGGTATATGGTGCCCAGTGAGGAGATGTCTAGGAACTTCACCATGTCCTGGATGTATTTGTGTAGACACTCATGATACTTGAGTAATAGATGCCACTCATAGTCCTTGATACCTAACTTCGTGCGAAGGGTATCAAATATATTTGTGAACTCTGACACGTCTTAGTCCCTTCCCTATCATAGTATGGTCCATTTTATGTACTTATCTCCATATCTCCCAACAGGGTAATATTGTTCCTTGACGGTGTATCAGAAAGAACTCCAACTAGGTGCGACTAAAAATATTGGGGGTTCCTTCTCGTACCTCTCCTCATAATAGGTTTCACACTAGTCCTTGACAGGGGGGTCAGGTTTGAGGTGTAAAATTATGGACCGAAAATATTCTTCTAGCATATTTAACCATCTATCTATAGCTTCTTTGTCTATCTGGCCTTCAAATATAGCAATGTCAAAGTTAACTTGTACCTTAATGGGGGCAGTGCCTCCAAAGTTACTACTAGATGAAGATGCTTCACCCGCTGAAGAGTCGGGGAAAATTTATCCATCATCTCGTTTGTTTGCCACTTAAGATCCCCTTCGAGCAATATTTTGAGAGGATATTCTGCTTCCTCCTCTTTCTTTTCTTCCACCATGGCAGTGCCTCAGGGTCGGTGTTGAGTCCCAAACTTACACCTTCCCTACATCCCGTTTTAGCCTTTTTATCTAGTTACCTGAACCTCTAAGATATCAAATCATTGCATAATAGTTTAAACTGAGTATATAAATGGTTTCCTAACTATGTTTTGTGACTGTTGTTTGATTTAGATTTTTGTTCAACCAGTTGCGGAATTTGTCACTTTCCGCAGCCAGAATCAGTTTCCGCAATGTTTTTGTTAAACTGTATGCTACAGGTGTCTATTAAAGAACTCGGCCACATGGGCAAGCCATAAAGGATGTGGACATGGAACTTGTCCCCTTGGTTCAGCCAAATAATCCATAGAAGCCCGCGGTAAAGGCCAGTCAAACGGTGGTCAACACGAGGAATTAAGCGGTGGCACAACTCTGTTTTCAGCACGAGGAGGATTGCGTGGCAAGGTCTTAAGTTTTACGAGGTGTATTAACACCTAGGGACTGCTCATCGACCGAATACAACAAACCATCTCTTGGATTTACTGTCCACGGCCACCATGATGCTATAATTCCGGATTTTGTCTTTTACATGCTTGGCTACCAGCGCAGGCCGTGTTAGTTTGTTATGTATTTTCTGCTATAAATAACGCATCTCCATATGCGTATAGCTAGTTCAGGGAAAATTTTAAGAACCCCCCCTAAATTTATAAGTATAATAAATGGGCGAATCTCCATGGTATATGGGAAAAATGGAAGGCGATTTTATCAATAATATAATATGTATATATAA
>APFE031137155.1:236404-271328 GCA_000404065.3 Pinus taeda | reverse complement strand
TATTCCGACACATAGGAATAGTTAAGTTCAACTTGGTCTAGTATAGAGTTAGGTATAGAGTTAGGTAAAGTGTGTTTCTTTACCGTTGTACATTTCGTAACTTACAATCCGACGGTCACGATATGTAGTGATCCGACGGTGCATTCTCTCCTCGGTATTACCGACACTTGATCCGTGGCTTGACACCCGATTGGTCCATGAATTCTATTTAAAAGCGCATGGAGGGTCATTTGTAGGTTAACCGTGCATGAGAGAAGCTTATGTAAATTTTCATTCTTTTATTAATAAATTGCCTGTAGTAGCCATGTTGGCTCAGGCCGTGGACTGTTTCCCTCTTTGAGGGTTTTAACCACGTCAAAATACTGGTGTATTGATCTGTGATCTATTTGTGAGCGGTGTCCTTTTGGTGTTCTGTCTGAGGAACTTACCCTGTAAATTCCTACATAATAAGCCTGCCAAAAAATCATGCCTCAATTTGTCGTGTTGAGAAGTCATACACTCTATCTCATTACTCGACATAACACCCTCGAGGCCCTCCCCATAGAACCTCTCTGTGACTTGACTGCAAATGTAGCAATCCTTAGGATGAACTATCAATAGTGAAGCATGGACCAAGGTTACTTGGGAGCGGGAGTGAAAACGGGGAGTGGGAGTGGGAGCGACATTTTCAGAAGCTCCCGGTTTGGGAGCGAATTTTTAAATAATATATATTTTTTATCTTTTGATGCATATATGTCAACAAGCACATGTAGAATGTTGAATTAGATATAAAAAGCATAAAAACATAGATTGAACCATATAACATCAATCATCTAGAAGTTATAATCTTCATCAGCCACGTCCACAAGTTAGTAACATACAAGATATTGAGTCTCATGATTCATCAATCTTAACGTTTCAAGCTTTCAAAATTCAATATATAACATTTATTATCATTGATCACCAGAGTTGTACTTGTAAGCTAAGTGTAACCATTACAACAAAGAATATCTAACATGAAATGAAATGTTATAAAATGAAATGAAATGAAACAACTTTCAACTTTCAGGAAGCATCATATTCATAATTCATTACCAATGAGTTATAGTTGCAAACTTCAAACTTAAATTTGTCATATATTGTTTACAAAAATATCATATTAAATATGAAAAAGTCAACAATTATAAAAACTACTAGAAACTAGAAAAGACAAGTAAATCTATTATCTATTGCTAATGCTTGGGCCTCTTGCCACCACAAGAAATATCTAATTTTTGAATCTTGTTGGAAAATCAGGATCTTTGTCATTAATGTTAGCTCTGCTACATACTTCAGCCTTTGGGAGAATCAAGTATTAGCTTGGTTACGTGTTTATGCTCAGAAAAGATAGATCGCAGCAGTCTTCTCTTCGTTTCCCTTTCATGCCCATTTATTCGCATAACCATGCTATTTCCATCTTCTTCCCTTTGCGATGCGATTTGGTCGCTATCGCATATAAACCCGTTGCATCCCTATGTTTTTGCTGCTGCAATATTGCGATGCGATCAGATCGCATATCGCATCCATGCGTGCTACCTAAATCTGTTCCCTTGACTTCTTTCGACGCGATATTGCGACGCGATTTAATCGCTATCGCAATTCGCGACCACGACCTGTTGCTTCCGGTATGCCCTGTGTCTTCTGCCCATTGCAATTTTGCGATGCGATCCGATCACAAATCGCACCCAAATGTTAAAATTCCGCCCTGACTCCTCCGCCGATGCGATGTTGCGATGCGACCTCAGTGCTATCGCATATCGCACCTCTTACAAATCAAATCTCCGCCGTCCATCTTCGCCATCCAACGGTTAATAGTTATAACCGGCCCATCACTCATTTTGAATGCCATATTTGTATTTTAGCAGCCCTGTGTGCCCGAAAAAGGAAGACTTCTGTGATCCAATTACTCTCTGCAGTTAATACTTCAGCTACCACATTCAAGAGCAGAATGGCCGAAGGACAGAAAGGACGTGCCTCAAACAGATCAACATTTATCAGTCATGATGGAGCCATTTCAGTGTTCAGCGACTGCAATTAATCAGCAGTATGGTCGAGGAGGAAGCAGGACACCGCAGATCCAGTCAAAGCATTTAATGGCTATGGGCTTCACCCATATTTCATTCCACCTGCCCAAGAAGGACCGCAGAGCACCAGAGAGGGACAAATCTATTCAAAACATAGTCAGATTTGTATTAGAGGCCCATTTCTAAATGTAAATGTGGTTGGTGGCCATTTACGGGCTCCTCCACGCATTATTTAACATAGATATTTTGTATTGTAACACTATATATACTCAGAACTCAGATGTAATCAGATTGATGAGTGTTTTGATGAATGAGAGCTTATTGTAGCCTTTTAACTTCTGGAGACTGTAAATACCATGAGACCTGCAGCTTCTGGTCTTGATTTCCACTAATACAAGCTTCTTTTGCTATCACTTGCTCGCTTTTCGCTTCTTACATGTTCTAGGCTGTGTCTGCTTTGCATTTAATTGATGTGCTGTGAATATTGGGCATTTGAGGGGCTGTCATCCCACATCTATGTCAAAATTTAGTGGTTCATTGAAAAGTGCTTGCAGATTGCTGTTGTTCTAATACCAGGGAGCTGTCATCCTTCATGTCTATTGAATAATAGTCTTGCAGACCTTCTAACTGGTTGCAACTGGCCATCACAGAGTCCTGTGCATCTGCTAGTGCAATCAATCTTCTCCATCATCACTTTTACTTTACGCTGTGGGTAGTTGGTGGTTGAAAGCCTTGTAGTTTGGGGGTCTTCACCCATGTCTGGGGTAAATCATAGTAGGAGTGGTTATCTAGCTTAAAGGTGCTGCACATCTTCCATTTATCCATCATTTCATCCAACAGAACTGTCAAATTTTTAATGTTCCTGAGCATCACTGATATACAACCTAGGTGAGTTTCTTGGGGTGATAACAATTAATATCACCCTATAAGCATTAACATAAGATAGAAAAAACATCGCATGGCAAGTCAAGATTGTTTTTGAGTGATGGGTACATTTTTAGTAGGGTTATGATAGAGGAGTTCGACAACCAATGTCACTAACATCAAGGTACATAGAGGGATTTGTGCTCTTGACTAAATACGAATTCCATACCTTAATACATGACAAATTCCAATGGAAACATTGCAATCCCACCAATCCTGAAATCCTGAAAAAATGATAACTCTGTTGGATTTTGAATGAGATCTAAAATTCTACTTTCTCCATATGAAATCCAATGGGGTCAGAACCACTCTCAAACATCCTGAGTCATTTCATGGTAATGTTAAATATTTAAGTAAAAGGATGAAAATGAAAATTAAGGAGAATTCTCCTTAATCTTCATTTTCATCCTTTGACTTTAAGAATTTAACATTATCATGAATCACATATCAATACTAGGGCCATAGGTTTGATCATTATGCTGCCCCACTAAAAAAATATTTGTTTCTTTGAAAAAAATTACATTTAAAATGTTACTGCAATTTTTTTTTTTACAAAAAAGGCTAGGGAGCGAAAATTTCACTCCCCAGTTCACTTCCAAAATTCGCTCCTTGCAAGAGCTATTTCGGGAGCGGGTTCGAGGGGGGGGGGGAGGCTCCCCCCCAACCCTGGCATGGACCACTCTCATAGTCTTTGTAATGTTCCTATCTAGGATAAATAGTGATATGCAAAGCAATAGACAAATTCAACACCAGAAAATTGGAACAAACACCCATAAAAACACCATAAATAAGAACCATCTGAGCCATTTTATTAATGTTTCTTGGAGCAAGTAAATAGTGTTGGAAAAGTGCACTTGGGCTTGCCTAAATGGCAAGCACGACAAAACCCAGGTGATCAAACTTCAACCCAAGTGCTACACAATTGCTGCTCCAAAGATGCTCTGCGCTGTCTCCTGGAAAAGAATTGCTGGAAACCCCACCTGCAGTGCTCAGAAAATGTTGCCAAATTAGCCTCAAGCTCCTCAACCAAAACCCACCAAAACCCCGAAAGGGTTTGGCCTAATTTTGACCCCCAAAATTCGGTCTCCAAACACCACGTCCTCCTCCAAGTGTTGGTAAATACGATCTGCTTGTAGTTTGCTGGAAAAGTCCTCCAAATCACTCCCAAAGGCTAAGATGCTCCCCTTTAAGGTTTCCCTTACTTCTCCCGACAATCTCCAACGCTCAAACTCCTTCCCCAAGCTCCCATGTGTGCCCACTGAAAGTTCTCTGTGCAGGCCCAGGTAGTTGCAAATCGAACTGCCCAACATCAACAATCTACTGCTCTAAAACTCTCCCAAAAGGTTGATCCTCCACTGAAGCTTCACTACCAAAATTCTCCAGGCAAATGCTTCCTAGAAGATCCCCAAAACAATCCCTGCGTGCTCCTTTCATGCGTCTTCTAGAAACATGCACTAGTTGAGCCAAAGGCTGAATGATGTGTTATGAAATTCCTCCAGCTCTCCTCCAAGGTGGTACGATTTGCCTTCCTATGGTGGCACTCGAAGTCCCCCGAAGAAAGGTTGAGTCTCCCGTTTGGAAAACTCGATGCTGAACAACTAGTAACCCGACTAAGTAGCTCGAGCAACAAAATAAGTTTGATAGACAAAAAGACCCTTTGAGTAGATGAGCTCCTCCTATTTATAATTTCGTGGGCCTTCCTCCATGTGGGCCCCTCTTCCTAGCCTTTCGATTTCCCCTCCAAGGCCCTTCGAATTCCACACTTGGCCAAGTGCGTTTTCCCATGTGGGTGGCCCCCACATTCCACTAACAAAATAATTCGACCTATTTTTCTCCTATGTCCCTAAGTCGAAATTGGATGGGTGCCAAAAATGATTCAAAATTGTGGGAGATTAAACCTGTGACACAATAATTTAAGAAGGGACATTACAGTCCTCCCCTCCCAAATGTTGCTTGCCCTAAAGCAACTTCAACGCTGGATGCTCCAAAATGTGCTCACCTTCCCAGGTTATCCTCATCTTGCAAGTTCTTCCAACCCACCAAAAACTCTGTGATAGTCCTACTCCTTAGCTTCCTCTCTCGAGTCTCCAGAATGGCCTCCGGTTCCAAAACCAGATGCCCCTCATCATCTAGTGGGGGTATCTCTACAGCTGTTGTCACCTGTTGTCCCAACACCTTCTTGAGGCATGAAACATGGAAGATGTTGTGAATCTTTCTCCCCTAGAGAAGTTGTAGCTCGTAAGCCACCTTCCAACTCTCCTAACCACCCTGTACGGCCTATAGAAATGCGACTGTAGCTTCTCCACACCTTTCTGCTTCAAGGTAGATTGTCTATATGGCTGTAACCGAAGATACACCAAGTCCCCCTCCTCAAAATGCCTCTCTGTCCGATGCCTATCAGCATACATCTTTTGCTGATTCTGTGTTGTCACTAAGTTGTCCTTGAGAGCCTTGAGAATGTCTGCTCTCCAAGATCCAATCTTTGGCCTTTGGGGCTTGGTTGTCTCCAAAAACAATGTCAGTGAAATTTAATGCATCATAACCGTACAAAGCACGAAAATGTGACATACCAATGGAGTTGTGATGTGTTGTGTTGTAGTAATATTCGCCCATGTGCAACCATCGAAGCCATGCCCTCTGCTGCCCAGTCACATAGTTCCTAAGATACCCCTCCAACCACTCGCTAACCCGCTCGGTCTGGCCATCTGTCTGAGGGTGATAGCTCGTGTTCGAGGTGAGCTTAGTACCTACTAATCCAAAGAGCTCCTGCCAGAACCCTTCCATAAACTTGCTATCTCTGTCGCTCACTATGTTCTTAGGGAGTCCATGCAAACGGAAAACCTCTCTAAAGAACAACTCCGCAACCTGTGAGGCTAAGTATCGGGTTAGAATGGTGAAGAAATGGGCATATTTGCTTAGTCAATCAACTACCACATAGATGCAATCCTTGCCTTGCACTGTGGGAAGCCCTCTGATGAAATCCATGGAGATACTCTCCCATTTCCCCTCAAGAATGGGAAGTTGTTAAAATTGGCAACTAGGGCCAAACTTTATGTGGGTCATCTTATTCATGGTTGATAATATTTTTCCTACTTTCCTCTCGTCGAGAGGTGTAGGATTGATCTAAAGATCATCCGATTCCGATAAGTATTTATGGAGATATGAATTTATTTTGATTATGGACTAATTGTCAAAGTCGGCCAGCAACTTATGTAGGCTCAGAAGCCCAACAGACGCATCTATTCATCATCAACGTTTGCATATAAATACAGGATGTCTCCTCCTCATTTGGACACACACTTTTCATTTATCTCTCTCTCTTCTCCCCTGCGCAAAAAAGAGTCTCTCTCTCTCTCCTGCGCAGAAAGGTCTCTCTCTCACACGTGGGAAGGACGGACACAGTTTTCTAGGGTTTACAAACTGCAGATTGGAACTTTGACCAGCATTGACCAACATTCTCTTTCTTTGGACTGCGCAGTAGGTGAAGCTGACTCTCTTTGGAAGGCTGCATTTTTTGGCACAAGAATCAAGCTGATCTGACCTTCGGTTTGACAGATATTGACTTCCCTAGTTTAGGGCTGATCTAGGGTTTGCTGCTGCTAATATAAATCAAATTTTTGTACTATTTCTCTCTGCTGAATTATAGAAGATAAAAGAAGATTTGATCAAAGGGTTTCCCCATATTGGGGTTTGTCCTTGGCTAGCTGCCACATCTTGCGTCTCTTGTCTTGGCTTGTTTTTTGTCGATCGTTTAATGTTCTATCTGCACTTTACCTAATGTATATGTGATTGCTAATTTATGGATAATAATAAGAAAAATAAGTAAACTGTTCTAAGCATAGAACATACCATAACTTAACATGGTATCAGAACTGAGCTGAAGACAAAGCCCAAGCAAGAGCAAGAGCAATCGCCAAAGAGAAGGTTGGCAAGGCTATCTAAAAAGAACTATGGGGTCCTCAACACACTTCCCTGCTGAAGACAAACTCCGTGAGAAGTCTGACTACCACGGATGGAAGATGTCCTTTGATCTAACATTAGAAGAACAAGAAGTGCTGGACCATGTGAGAGGCGGAGTTGTTGAGCCTCCATCAAATGCATTCACTGCTGCCAGGAACAAATGGACCAAGGGAGAAGTCAAAGCAAAGAAGATCATCCGGAACTCTATCGACAAGCGCTTGGTGGCCTATGTTTCTGAGCTGAACACCTACAAGGAAATCTACGATAGACTGGTGAGTTTATTTAAAGTTAATGATGCAAATCAAGTTCTGTTTCTTAGAAATAAGCTGAAGGAAATTAAGAAGGGCAAAGATGAAAATATGCAAGCATATTTCTGAAGGATCACTGAGATCAAGAACGATCTCCTATCTATTGGGGAAGTAATTCCTGACAGGGAAATAGCACTCACAACTCTTGGAGGACTACCATCTGAATGGTATATATTCAAGACCACTCTTCTCAACAATAATGTAATCCCTGGGTTTGAGGAATTAATGGCAAGATGCATTCAAGAAGAAGCAAGGATGGAAGAACAGGAAATGCCCACACTTAAAGGTCATCCTGCTGCCTTTTCTTCTCATGCTAAAAGAAGAAACAATTCCAAGGCTAAATCCAAAGGAAAGGCTGGACCAAAGGGTGGAAGAAAAGGACGATGTTACCATTGCAATAAACCAGGTCATTTTGCAAGGGAGTGTCGCGATAAAAGGAACTCACACCAGGGTGATGATCAAAATCTCTCTCAAGGCAATCAAAGAAATGGCAAGTCAAATGGCCGAGGTAAAAGGAATGTGGGAAATCAAAGAAGAGGACAACCATTCAAGAAGGCAAGAAATTCTAGGTATGAATCTAACACTATTGACAATAAGCAAGATGAGTATTATCTACCAGCGGCTCTATCTACCACTGCTCCCCCGGACTCGCTGGGAAATTGGCTTATTGATAGTGGTGCCTCAAGGCACTTCACTGGTTACAAAGAAGCTCTCTATAATCTGGTAGAGAAAGAAACCAACCTGGAAATTGTTCTTGGAGACAATTCAAAAGATCTCGTGAAAGGCGCAGGAAATGTCACTCTTCAATTGAATCAGGGTAATACCATCCACTTACAAGATGTATTATATGTACCTGATCCCAAAAAGAACTTGGTGTCCATTTCGGCAATGGAAGACAAAGGCTACAAGGTGGCTTTCAACGATGGCAAGGTACGTGTATGGAAAAAGGACTTTAAAGATGCTTTTACTCTTGGGTTTCGAGTTGATCCATTATATCAGGTCGGAGGAAGTCCATCGGGTGTCATGACTTGTGGCACATCTCTTCAGTGCGAACTATGGCATCGAAGGTTTGCTCACCTTCATTATAAAGCTCTACCTGATGTAATAAAAATGGTGACCGGGATGCCCAAGTTCAGATTAGAGCAAGAAAGCGTATGTCCCGGATGTGCTGAAGGAAGGCTAAAAAGGGGACCATTCACCTCAAGCCAAAGCAAGACCTCTGATATATTGCAGTTAGTTCACTTAGACATATCCGGTATGATACCCGTGAACTCCTTGGGAGGATATTTATATTACCTCACTTTTGCAGATGATTATTCTTGCAAGACTTGGATATATTTCTTGAAAAAGAAGGATGAAGTGTTCTCCTGGTTTCGACACTTCAAAGCCTTGATCGAGAATCAAACCGAAAAGAAGATCAAGATCCTAAGGATTGATAATGGGACTGAATATGAATCCAATGAGTTTCATGACTTTTGCAAAGAGGCTGGCATTAAGAGGGAGACCACTACACCCTATACTCTTGAGCAGAATGGTGTGGCGGAAAGGAAGAATTGTACGATTGTGGAAGCTGTCCGTGCTATGCTCCATGATCAAAGACTTCCGAAGTTTCTATGGGCTGAAGCTGCAAACACCGCTGTATATGTACAAAACTGATGCCCCCATCAAGCATTGGGTTCTAAAACTCTTGAAGAAATGTTCACCGGTAAGAAACCTGATGTATCTCATTTTAAAATTTTTGGAAGCCTTGTATATTTTCATGTGCCGAAAGAGAAAAGAAATAAATTGGGTGCATCTAGAAAGAAAGGAATATTCATGGGCTATAGTGAAAATACTAAGGGCTATAGAATCTATGTAGCCGGTCAAAGGGAAGTCGTGACTAGTCATGATGCTACCTTTGACAAAGATATGGCTCTCAACAAGGTGAACAATCTTCCTACTGTGAGGAGCTCTCAAGAAGCTGACACCAGGGAACCGAAAGAAAAAGATGATGAAACAATGCCTAATGTGGAAGAACCCATGGATCTTATTGATCCTCCTCCACTTGAGCCTTCCTCTTCTAGGAAGAGGCCTTCATGGCTTAGGGGGACACTTGATGATGTTGAAGGACACATTGCACCCTGAGGAACCTTCCGTGAAAGTAAGAAACCAAACAGGTATCAGGGATACCTGACCATCATGCGCATGATCATTCAAAGTGAGCCTTCATCATTCTCAGATGCCGTCAAGCCTTAATTATGAAAGGATGCTATGACCGAAGAATATGAGTCTATTATGAAGAATGATGTCTGGGAAGCAGTTCCCAGACGCCTAGACAAGACAATTGTCACTTCTAAATGGCTTTACAAGATAAAGCATGTCGCTGATGGAAGTACGGAAAAGTATAAGGCTCGTTTTGTCGCTCGTGGCTTCTCCTAGAAGGAAGGTATAGACTATGACGAGATATTTGCACTTGTTGCCAGATATACCACCATCCGCTCGATCATAGCCCTTGCGGCTTCACAAGGATGGAACCTAGATCAGATGGATGTTAAGACCGCGTTCTTGCATGGTTCGATCAAAGAAGAGGTCTACGTGGAGCAACCCTAAGGATTTGAGATTTATGATCGAAAATCTCATGTGTGCAGGTTGAAGAAGGCCCTCTATGGGCTGAAGCAAGCACCTCGAGCATG
Source organism: Pinus taeda (assembly GCA_000404065.3). Taxonomy (NCBI): domain Eukaryota; kingdom Viridiplantae; phylum Streptophyta; class Pinopsida; order Pinales; family Pinaceae; genus Pinus; species Pinus taeda. Next base: position 261,422 of record APFE031137155.1, on the reverse strand, counting down.
GTATGAGAGGATCGATAGCTACTTGATGAAGCTGGGATTCACTAGGAGTGAAGCTGATCCTAACCTTTACTTTAAGGTTGAAGATGACAAACCTCTCATATTGGTGCTGTATGTTGACGACCTCTTTCTAACAGGTGCAAACCCTCTCATTCACAAATGTAAGAGGGAGCTGGCTTCTAAATTCGAGATGAAAGATCTAGGACTCATGCACTATTTCCTAGGACTCGAAATCTGGCAGAAACCAGGAGAGATTTTCCTATCCCAAGGAAAGTATGTGGTGAAGATATTGGAAAGATTCAGCATGGTGGACTGCAAGCCCGTAACTACCCTGATGGAGCTTAACTTTAAGAAGTTGAGCGGTAGTGCCGCCGGACCTGTTTTACGAAACGCTACTGAGTATCGTCAACTCGTCGGAGCATTAATGTTCTTGGTGAACTCCCGTCTAGATATATGCTTTGCAGTCAACACTTTGAGTCAAAATATGGTTGAGCCTTGCCACTCACATTGGATTGGTGCCAAGAATCTGCTGAGATCTCTTCGTGGTACAATCACTCATGGATTAAGATACACTGTCGGAAATGTGAGACTACTTGGGTATACTGATGCTGATTGGGCAGGCAATGTGGAGGACTAGAAGAGCACATCCGAGTGCTGTTTCTCTTTGGGATCTGCCTCGATATCCTGGATGAGCAGGAAGCAGAAGTCGGTGGCTCTGAGCACCACCGAGGCAGAATACATTACTACTAGCATGGCCTCTTGTGAGGCAGTTTGGTTGCGAAAGCTCTTCAGTGAGCTGTTTGGATTTACATTGGATACCACCGTGATTCTATGTGACAACCAGAGTGGGATCCGTTTATTAGAAAATCTCGTATTTCTTGATCACTGCAAGCATATTGATATTGGGTATCACTATATTCGATATATGGTGCAGCGAGGAGCAATAAGGCTCCAACATATCGGTACAGATGAACAGGTCGCCAACATTCTGACAAAGCCCCCAGGAAAGGTCAAATTCCTGACTTTCCGAGAACAATTTGGTGTCGTTCAGAGACCCTCTGATGAGGGTCAAGTATGATGTATTGAGCTTTGGGAGCTCCAGGGTGGCGCGGGGTACTTCTTGGAGCGACATATGACCACAGGGTGACTCACCATCCCCTGTTGGTGCACTTTGTACAGGGTAAAACGTTCAACCTTCCCCTGTGACAGCCTGTGGCGACTATGGAACAGGATGATTAGTTCTCCTATGGGCCAGGATGATTTGTTCTCCGTGGTGACTATGGAACAGGATGATTAGTTCTCCTGTGGGCCTGGATGATTTGTTCTCCATGGTGATTGTGGAACAGGATGATTCGTTCTCCTGTAGGCCAGGCTGATTAGTTCTTCGTGGCATCCATTGGACAAGATGATTCTCTCTCCTATGGATAGGATGATTAGTTCTCCTATCGAGGCATCCTACCCATGCAGTCTAGGACTCATGGGAAGTACCTCTCATTTGATCAATGAGCAGGGAAATGAGGATAGGGACCATAGTAGTACCGATGGACGCATCGTTGTATCTACCGTACTCCCTATGCTAAGATGACCTTCATTGATCTGGGGATCAATGATATTGGTCTGGGACCAGTGAGAGTGGTACACACTCTGAGACTGACTTCGGGTCAGTGGAGGATGGTATGATACATCCTCGATCATTTCTTCTTCTTCATAATTCGAGCAAAGCAGAGCAGAGCAGAGCAGAACCGAGTAGAGCAGAGCAAAGTAGAGCAGAGCAAGTAGGGTCAAGCCATACAGGACAATGCATTTGATGGATGGACAGTAGTGACAGTTCGACAAATTGCAGATGAAGTTCTCCCTAGTTGAGAGGGAGTGTTAAAATTGGCAACTAGGGCCAAACTTCATGTGAGTCACCTTATTCATGGCTGATAATATTTTTCCTAGATTCCTCTCGTCGAGAGGTGTAGGATTTATCTAAAGATCATCCGATTCTGATAAGTATTTATGGAGATATGAATTTATTTTGATTATTGACTAATTGTCAAAGTCGACAAGCAACTTATGTAGGCTCAGAAGCCCAACAGACGCATCTATTCATCATCAATGTTCGCATATAAATACAGGATGTCTCCTCCTCATTTGGACTCACACTTTTCATCTATCTCTCTCTCTCTCTCTTCTGCGCAGAAAAGAGTCTCTCTCTCTCTCTTGTGCAGAAAGGTCTCTCTCTCACACGTGGGAAGGAAGGACACAATTTTCTAGGGTTTACAAACTGCAGATTGAAACTTTGACTAGCGTTGACCAGCATTCTCTCTCTCTGGACTGCGTAGTAGGTGAAGCTGACTCTCTTTGGAAGGCTGCATTTTTTGGCACGGGAATCAAGGTGATCCGACCTCCGGTTTGACAGATATTGACTGCCCTAGTTTAGGGCTGATCCAGGGTTTGCTGTCGCTGATATAAATCAAATTTTTGTACTATTTCTCTCTGCTGAATTATAGAAGATAAAAGAAGATTTGATCAAAGGGTTTCCCCATATTGGGGTTTGTCCCTGGCTAGCTGCCACATCTTGTGTCTTTTGTCTTGGCTTGTTTTCTGTCGATTGTTTAATGTTTTATCTGCACTTTATTTAATGTACATGTGATTGCTAATTTGTGGATAATAATATGAAAAATAAGTAAACTGCTCTAAGCATAGAACATACCATAACTTAACAGATGTGGCTGCAACAATCCTGCTGGATGGGTCAACTCCCCTTTATTCCTCTGGCATGCCTCACACTCCTATATGTACCTCAACACGTCCCCCTTGAGGCCCTTTTAGGTGAAACGATCTCTGATTACCATGTACGTCTTCTTGAATCCCTGATGCCCTGACAATGGCAAGTTGTGCGTTGCATGGAGTACTCTCTCCCTCAACTGCGAGCCCGATACCAAAAATATGTGCCCCTTGTAGCATATGATCTCGTCCATCACCCGGTAGCGCTCATTTGTGTGTGTCCCCTCCAAGATCTCACATGCTCGTCAGTCTATAGAATATTCTACCAACAACTGGGCCTTCCAATCATGGCAAATGCTCATGAGTGAGAGGCTTGCGAGAGTTGTATTCCGTAAGCACTGCTAGAGAATTAAGGCAAAAACTCTATAAGCTGAAAATGTCAAGGGAAGATGGAATAGCCTCATACTTTATGAGGATATCTGAAATCTGGGATCAACTACAAGATCTGGGAGAAGTCATGTCTGATAGATAAATGACTACAATTGTATTAAATGCACTACCAAAGGAGTGGGGTAACTTTACTTCAAGTATTTATGGGGAGAAAGACGCTACTTCATTCTAGGATCTATGGTCATTGTGCAAGATTGAAGAATCTAGACTAAAGGCCAAATATGATGTGGGAGCAGGTGAGCAAAATCAAGCTTATGCTACAATGAGAAGAAGAAAGAGAAAATTTGGAAAGTTTGGTTCTCGAAAAAAGAAAAGGGATATATCTAATATCCAGTGTTATGGGTGTCAAACTCAAGACCATGGGAACTACAAAATGTTGATTTTTGTAGCATCGAATGTGTTCTAGCCACGAAATTTTGTGGAGAGGCTAGAATACATGTATTCTCCAAAACCCATAAATCGTTTTTGGAAATTCCACCTAGAGACAACTTAATTAAAATAATTAACTTTTTTTTAATGGTTCCTAAGTCTAAGTCATTAAGAAAAAATCCAAGGGATGTTGGAGGGGTTAATGGATGTTGGAGGGGTGTAAAGAAATTGAAGGGGTTAATGGATGTTGGAGGGGTTAGGGATGTTGGAAGGAAAAGATTTGAGTCATGTGCGGAAGTCTACAACTCTCATCTAGAAAAATTAAAACAAAGTTGGAGGGTTGAGGGGATGTTTGGTTGTTGGTTGGAAGGTGGGGTGATGGGGCCCCATCAAGGCTGGCTGAAGGCTCAAGGTTGGCTGAATTTTAGACCTGCCTGGCCGGGTGATGGAAATTTGTTGATGAAAAGCAGATTTCATTGGAATGGAAATTTGTTGATGAAAAGCAAATTTCATTGGAAAGCCAGGCAGGGTCTGAAATTCAGCCAACCTTCGGCCAACCTTGACCCTTCAGCTAGCCTTTCGGCCAGCCTTGATGGGGCCCCATCACCCCACCTTCCAACCAACAACCAAACACCCCCTCAGCCCTCCAACTTTGTTTTAATTTTTCTAGATGAGAGTTGTAGACTTCCGCACATGACTCAAATCTTTTCCTTCCAACATCCCTAACCCCTCCAACATCCATTAACCCCTTAAATTTCTTTATACCCCTCCAACATCCATTAACCCCTCCAACATCCCTTGGATTTTTTCTTAATGACTTTCTTAGGAAATCTGGTTAATTAAAGGGTATTAATTAAGTCATGGTGAGAATCTACTAGAAGAAGACATGGATTGATTTCTAGTTAATCTTAGCCATCGATTATGTTTTAATCTTGGCCGTTAGTGCTCCAACATAAGATTATAAGAAGAAGTCGATGGGTAGATGTAGAACACACCAGGGCAGATACTTAGTTGCTCAAGTAGATCGATTTTTTCAGTGGCTAAAGTATGGCAAGAGAAAATCAAGTTAGAGAGTGAGTTGCAGGTGGGAGAGAGAGGGAATCAACATAGTCTGAGAGTGTAGGACAAATCTGGAGGGGGCAGCACAGAGGAGGGATGCATATCATCAGTGTAGAGGGTTGACGCAGGGCCTACGCAGTCACTGCACAGAGGGTGACACAGAAAGGATAGTGAAAGGGCAGTAGGTCCTCTTCAGGGTCAGAAAAAAGCTGTGGGGTGTGAGAAATTCACTAGTAAATTTCTCTCAGTGATTCTTCCTCTATTTTGTCTATCTGTGTCTTGTACATAAATTATTGCTGAAGATTAATAAAAGAAACCCTCATCTGTTGCACTGATTTTCCCACACTGGGTTTTTCTAAGGACAATTGTCCAAAAATAACTGTTACTGTGGTTATATATGTGCTAGTATTTTCCTTGTATTTACTTTCCACAGAATTTTATTTATGAAGGTTGTTGTGTATGTATTTTGATATTTGCCGTAGAAAACTGCAAATAATTTGTATAAGTAATTTAACAAATAAAAGAAATATTATCAGGTACTGTAGAAGGATTCGGGGTCACCGAATTTTCACATGGTATCAGAGCACTGGTAACGCAAGAAGAGCTCGGTTGCAGACGGAAGAAGGATTTCGAAAAGCACTGCGTAGGCAGCAGTTTGAAACCCCAAAGAGGCTGCGTAGTCCATTTGCTAATTGGGCAAATTTTTCGTGGAAAAAATAATTCTCGGAGTGAGTCGACAGTGAATAAAAATTTTCGAATCGAGATTTGTCAGAAGTAGAGGGAGCAACACAACAGTTTCCATGTACAGCAGGACGTGTATTTTTGCAGCTGCGAATTCAATGTTGAGAAGGAAAATAGCACATAAAATTATGGATAATCAAGAAGCTTGAGAATTATCTTCCAGATTGGAAGATGAGTTTGCGTGTCTATTAGGATTGGCTTCAACGGGTATATGGTATGTTGATAGCAGACCTTTAGGTCACATGACTGGAGTAAGGGAATATTTCTTGAGCTATCAAGAGGAGCAAATGGACTTCCAGATCACTATGGGCAACAGAACTAAGTGTAGTCCAGTAGGGAGAGGCACCATAGATTTTCAGACAGAAGCAGGAACCAGTACTAGCGCCACGAATGTACTGCATGTGCCAGGATTGGGTATGAACCTAATTTCAGTGTCCGAGTTGCAGGACAAGGGATACGATGTATACTTTGTGGGAAGGAAAGTATATGTCAAGCACCCTACCTGGAAGAAGGTGAGACAGATTGGAGTTCGAAGCAACAAGCTATATAGATTGCAGATCGATTCTCCAATGGCACTGATAGGCAGTGATAACAACAGTAGGAAGGAGCAGAATGAACTATGGCACAGGAGGATGGGATGGTTGCAGCATGGAGCACTTTGGATGCTCAGAGAGACTGTAACAGGAGTTCCATCTCTCAGCATCGAGCATGATGATCTATGCGGAGGATGTGTACTTGGAAAGTACGCAAAAGCAGCGTTTCCCAGAAGTGACAGCAGAGCCAATAACATGTTGGATTGATACATAGATATTTGTGGCCCTATGTCCACGAGAGCTCTTAGCAGTGGTGAGTATTTCGTCACCTTTATTGATGATCATTCCAGAAAAACCTGGATCTACTTCTTAAAGACCAAGGATGAGGTCTTTGATCAGTTTCGAGAGTTCAAGGCTCTCGTAGAAAACATGACAAGGAAAAAGATTAAGGTACTATGTTCAGATAATGGTGGAGAATACACAGATAAAGACTTCACGGATTTTTGCGCAAAGGAAGGTGTCAAAAGAGAGTGGACAACTTCCTACAATCCACAGCAGAATGGAGTAGTAGAACAGAAGAACAAAACTATAGTCGCGGCAACAAAGGCCATGTTGTATGATTAGGATTTGCCTAGATTCCTATGGGTAGAAGCATGCAACACAACAGTGTACATTCAAAACAGGACACATCACAGAGCTTTGGGGAAGAAAACACTAGAGGGAGTTTTCACCGAGAAGAAACCTGAGGTAAGTCATTTGAGGATATTTGGGAGTGTGGCCTATTGTCACATTCCAGATGAGAAGCGCAGTAAGTTGGATCGAACTGCAAAAAAGGGGTGTCTCGTAGGATATAGCGAGACCTCAAAGGCATACAGGATCTACGTTCCTGGTAGCAGGAAGATTGTAGGGGGGCGAGATGTAAAGTTCATGGAAGATAGAGCTTTCAGAAGATCTCGAGAGATGCATGCAAGAGATCAGTCATCAGATGTTCCCTTAGTCTAGCAGTAGCAGGGACCACATGTCGAACAAGCAGGGGGACAGTCACAGGATTCGAGTACAGTGACTAGTACTAGCATCTCCTCAGTAGCAGGAGATCCAAGAAGTTCTCAGCAGACAGAGTTGTAGGTATAGGTGGAAGAACAGATTGAACCTCCCACCACTAGTGGTAGGACCAATAGGGAAGTGCGTTAGACCTTGAAGGACGCAAAAGTGTTTGTCGGAGCTCCTAGAACCGACAATAGGCAACGCAGGCAACCTGACAGATACCAGGCCTTGGTGGCTCAGGTTGCAGAACCCTCCAGTTTTCAGGAAGCTGCAAAACATCAGGTGTGGGTGGATGACATGGTAGAAGAGTACAGTTCTATCATGACAAATGATGTTTGGGAGGTGGTGCGTAGACCAGAGGATAGATTAGTTGTGGGTTCCAGGTGGATCTACAAGATCAAGTACGCTGCAGATGGCAGTGTAGAGAAGTATAAGGCTAGATTTTTGGCAAAGGGGTACGCACAAAAAGAAGGAATAGACTATGAGGGGACCTTCACCCCAGTTGCTAGATATACCTCTATCAAATCTGTCATATCCCTAGCAGCGCAGATGGGATGGGAAATTCACCAGATGGACATCAAGATAGCATTCTTGAACGAGGATGATAGAAGAAGAGGTGTACATAGAGCAGCCTGAAGGCTTCGAAACTCATGAGAAGCGCACTCATGTATGCATATTGAAGAAAGCCCTGTATGGGCTCAAGGAGGCATCCAGGGCGTAGTATGGTCCGATTGACAGTTACTTGCAGTAGTTGGGATTCATCAAGAGTGATGCAGATCCCAATATCTACTATTTGATGGTGGAGAATGAGCCTCTCATTCTGGTTTTATATGTAGATGATCTGTTTTTTGACAAGATCATCGAGGCTCATAGAGGACTACAAAAGGAACCTTGCAACATAATTCAACATGAAGGATATGGGATTGATGCATTATTTTTTGGGGTTGGAAGTATGGCAGAGGAATGAGGAAATCTTCCTTGGGCCAGGAAGATATGCTACAAAAATTCTAAAGAGATTCAGAATGCAGGATTGCAGACCCATGGCAACACCCATGATTACCAACTGGAAAAAGATAGATGCCTCAGAGGACAGGGAAGTCGACCCCACCTTGTATAGACAACTAATCGGGTCACTCATGTATCTGGTCAACACCAAGTTAGACATTCATTTCGTTGTCAATACCCTTAGTCAGTTCATGGTGGAACCGAAAAGGGTACATTGGGCAACAACTAGGCACATTCTCGGATATGTGCATGGAATAGTCGGACTCGGGTTGAAATATACTCGAGGAGATGACGTCAGGTTGAGCGGATTCACAGACGCATATTGAGTAGTAGTTTAGTAGACAGGAAAAGTACCTCCGGGTACTGGTTCAGTGTTGGATCAAGGATGATCTCTTAGTGCAATAGAAAACAAAAGTTAGTAGCTCTGAGCTCAGCAAAAGCAGAATATATGGCGGCCAACACGACTACGTGCGAAGCCATATGGCTTAGGAAATTGCTGGTGAGTTTGTTTAGGAAGAAAATGGGAGCGACCAATGTTTACTGTGATAACTAGAGTCACATAAAACTCTCTAAGAATCTAGTATTTCATGATAGGTCGAAGCACATTGATATCATATGTCATTTCATTAAAGATTGTGTTCAACATGGGGCAGTCCAGCTGCAGTATGTCCCCACAGGCGATTAGGTAGCAGACATACTCACAAAAGCTCTAGGGAGATCTAAGTTCATCCAATTCAGAGAACAAATGGTATGGTGGAGAATCCATTTCAATAGATTCTTAGCAGTAGCAATTGAGAGGGAGTTGCAGTGCAAATACAGTAGTTGACAGCAGTTCAGCAGGGTCAGCAGCAACACATATGTAACACATATCAGAGTTACGCAGTTGTTGGTGGGCAGCTATAGCCACACATCAACAACGTGACATTAGAAGTTAGAACACATTCCTCGCTAAGAGGGAGTGTTGATTTTTGTAGCATCGAATGTGTTCTAGCCACAAAATTTTGTGGAGAGACTAAAATACATGTATTCTCCAAAACCCATAAATCGTTTATGGAAATTCCACTTAGAGATGACTTAATTAAAATATATATATATTTTTTTTAATGGTTCCTAAGTCTAAACTTAAGAAATCTGGTTAATTAAAGGGTATTAATTTAGTCATGGTGAGAATCTTCTAGAAGAAGACATGGATTGATTTATAGTTAATCTTAGCGATCAATTATGTTTCAATCTTGGCTGTTGGTGCTCCAACAAAAGATTATAAGAAGAAGTCAATGGGTAGATGGAGAACACACTAGGGCAGATACTCAGTTGCTCAAGTAGATCGATTTTCTCAGTGGCTGAAGTTCGGCAGGAGAAAATCGAGTTATAGAGTGAGTTGTAGGTGGGAGATAAAGGGCATCAGCATAGTCCAAGAGTGCAAGACAAATTTGGAGGGGGCAGCGTAGAGGAGGGACACAGATCATCAGTGTAGAGGGTTGACACAGGGCCTACGCAGTCACTGAGTAGAGGGTGATGCAGAAAGACTAGGAAAGGGCAGCAGGTCCTCTTCAAGGTTAGAAAAACGTTGTGGAGTGTGAGAAATTCACTAGTAAATTTCTCTCAGTGATTCTTCCTCTATTTTGTTTATCCGTGTCTTGTACATAAATTATTGCTAAAGATTAATAAAAGAAACCCCCATCTGCTGCATCGGCTTTCCCACATTGGGTTTTTCTGGGGACAATTGTCCAAAAATAACTATCACTGTGGTTATATATGTGCTAGTATTTTCCTTGTATTTACCTTCCGCAGAATTTTATTTGTGAAGGCTACAGTGTATGTATTTTGATATTTGCCATAGAAAACTGCAAATAATTTGTTTAAGTAATTTAACAAATAGAAGAAATATTATCAGTTACTGAAGTAAGATTCGGGGTCATCAAAACACAAAATAGATTGTCCTAAGATCAAGAAGGACAATAACAAAAGAGGAAGAGAAGAAGCTCATATCACCGAAGAAGTGGAGGAAGCTGAAAAGAAGAAGTCCAAGAAAGAGGAAGTAAGAGATCTCTACTATGTCTGAGATAGACTTCCTCACCTAAGTTCTCTTGAAGTTCCTAAGTCTTCTGTTGTAAGATATGGCTATCATAATTCACTAAGAAAAATGATGGGATGCATCATGGCATCATAAAAGCATTGAAAGCAGGAGCTCGTAATTTTTGAGTGGGGCAGCCTAATGATCAAGCCTATGGCCCTAGTATTGATATGCGATTCATGTTAATATTAAATTCTTAAAGTAAAAGTGACATTCTCCGTAATGTTCATTTTCATCCTTTTACTTAAATTTTTAACGTTACCATGAAATGACTCAGGATGTTTGAGAGTGGTTACGAGCTCATTGGATTTCATATTGAGAAAGTAGAATTTTAGATCTCATTCAAAATCCAGTAGACTTATCAGTTTTTTAGGATTTTAGGATTGGGGGGATTGCAATGTTTCCATTGGATTTTGTCATGTATTAAGGTATGGAACTCGTATTTAATCAAGAGCCCCAATCCCTCTATGTACCTTGATGTTAGTGACATTGATTGTTGAACTCCTCTATCATGACCCTACTAAAAATGTACCCTTCATTCAAACAAAATCTTGATTTGACATGCTATGTTTTTTCTATCTTATGTTAATGCTTAGAGGGCGATATTAATGACAAAGATCCCTATACAAATCCAGAAATAGTGACAAAGATACCTTTGGATATTAATGCTTAGAGGGTGATATTAATGACAAAGATCCCTATACAAATCCAAAAGTAGTGACAAAGATACCTCTGGATATTAATGCTTAGAGGGTGATATTAATGACAAATATCCTAATTTTCCAACAAGACTAAAAAATTAGACATTTCTCATGGCGGTAAGAGGCCCATGCATTAGCAATAGGTAACAGATTTACTTGTCTTTTCTAGTTTCTAGTAGCTTTTATAACTGTTGACTTTTTCCATATTTATTATGATATTTTTTGTAAACAATATATGACAATTTAAGTTTGAAGTTTGAAGTTGGCAATTATAACTCATTGGTAATGAATTATGAATATGATGCTTCGTGAAAGTTGAAAGTTGTTTCATTTCATTTCATTTATAACATTTCATTTCATGTTAGATATTATTTGTTGTGTTGGTTACAATTAGCTTACAAGTACAACTTTGGTGATCAATGATGACAAATGTTATATATTGAATTTTGAAAGCTTGAAACTTTAAGATTGATAATCACGAGACTCAATATGTTGTATGTTACTAACTTGTGGACGTGTTGATGAAGATTATAACTTCTAGATGATTGTTGTTATATGGTTCAATCTATGTTTTTTATGTTTTTTTTTTTTTTTTATTTTATTATTATATCTAAATTCACCATTTTACATGCTTTTGTTGACATATATGCATCAAAATATAAAAAAAGAATATATAATATATATATATATATATAAAATCTCTCCCCGAATCGCTCCCAAACCAGGGGTTTCTGAAAATGTCGCTCTCGCTCCCACTCCCCGTTTTCGCTCCCACTCCCAAGTAACCTTGCTCGGGTCATCATCATAGATAAGCATGAAAGATGGTTAGAATCTATGGAAGTTAAGGATATAGCTCTTGGGAATCTCATTGGAAACATAAGTGGCAAGTTCATCTAGTACAAGGTTCATCATACATTTGTCAAAAGGAAACATCCGGTAATGGGGATACTTTAGATCCCCAAGATTCTTTGATGGAATCTTCATTCAAAGATTCCCTGATCATGAGAGGAAGCAAGTGTTTCATCAAGAATTCCAAACTTGTGGAATTCATGGGATGATGGTATGATGACATAAAAGAGGCAAAGCAATGGATTGAAGCTTTTTCAATCAAGGGAGCTGCTATAGGAAGTTTGGATGACCCAAATGGAAATGAGGTATGTATGCTTATATTCAATATTTAAGAGTCATGACATATGGTTGCAGGTAACATGGACCGACGCTCTATTTTGAGAGCATGATCAAAAGAAAAAGGATCTCCTCCTCTAAAAGGATGCAAGAAGGCATGAGTCACACATTGTTTAGATGAAATCAACATAATATGTTCTCATATGTAATATGAGGTGGTTGACAACAACAGGAGGAATTCTGATTGGAAACTCCGAGGAATGAAATGTGTGAAGAAAGAAAGGAAGAGATCGTAGAATATGCAACCATGGTAAAGAAAATCAACATCCGAAAGACCAGGAAGATTTGACTAGGATATCTCCATGATAGATATGAAGACTCTAAAGGAGTCTGAAAAAAGAAAGAGAGCCTTGACAATATATATCTTTGGGAGATGTGTCAATATGTATGCAAACTAGAAGATGTCATGATGAACGACCATCAGAAAGGTAACTTTGATTTAAGTGTTCATTTCTTATTTTTGAACAAATATCTGGATGGGTTTATGCAGGGTTGCCAAGGGAAGATCTATGGATGTCTTCCACCACTGATGCACATGTAGTAGGATGAAAGATCCTTAAGGAAATATGGCATGAAGAAGGCAACATGGCATGAAGGAAGGCCATATATGGATTGATGGATCACTTATCAATGGTGACATGACTGATTCATGGATGAAAGTGATGGATGGTCTGTGCCCTTGAAGAAGTCCCAAAACATGAAGACTCCTGAATAACGAAAATAAGTTCATGACATCGTGAGGATGAGTTCTTCAAGCAACTGATTGTTCCATCATCTCCACCTAAGGAGCTGGTGTAGGTCCCTAGTTAAGAGGGAACCTGGAAACAAGTTTTCTTACTTGGAAGAAACTTGGAAGCAAAGATTCTTAAACCAAAGAGGGAGATTAGGTACATTCCTTCCATAGGAATGAGTACATTCCTTTATTGGAATAGATATGTCCTCCCTAATTGAGAGGGAGAGATAGACACATCATTGTTATCTTCACTTGCGAAGACAAAATGGAGGATTGGGTAAACATCTGGCATCCGATGCTCTTTCAGGATGTGTTACGACATCCAAGATAAGAGTAGTCATAGATGACCGATATTCTTTGAGGACTGGGAATCCAAGATAAGAATAGTCTTGGTGGAACACACTCTGAGAACTCGGGTGGGGTATGTTCCGAGAGAGACAATGATGAGAGTGTCTATACATCATTGGTCTCGCCAACATTGTGCTCAGATCTCGTGGAGAGATAGAGCTGTTAGTCAAGGCCTTGCTATGTGACACTGTTGGTTGATATGATGCTAAACAGATGAGTTACCAATCTGACTCTTCTTATGAGAAATTCTTCAAATTGAGAATGACCAAGTACCATTATGAGTACCTCCCTAGTTAAGAGGGAGTGTTGAAAAATGTAACTAGGTTTGGTATTCATAATGACATGTGTAATTGTGATTTTATGTAATTGATGAAAAGAAAAAAAATAAAATTATTATTGTAATGCTTGTCTCAGGGGTCTCATGAGCAAAGAATTTTATTTTTAATGATGGCTCCCATTGTGAGCCTTTAGGATTTGTCATCTAGTCATAAAAGTCAATTTGAGTCTATGTCATGTATGAAGGACCCTTCTTGGGCATGATACATTTTTGTATAATTCATTAAATGTATAGGTAGGCCCTCCAAGACCAAGCAAAGTCTCCTCCTACAAGTCGACTTCAAGAAGGATAATAATATCTGCACCAAAAGACACATTGGTTCACCTACATGTCATGTTGTCTAAAGTCATAAGGGAGGTTGAGACAAGCTAGAAGAAGACCCTATCCAAAGCGAAGAAAGTGAAAGCGTAAGATAAGGTCTTGTACATGAGATAGGGTTTTTGAATTAGGATTGCAAACCTAATTCAAGGAGGTCGAAGATTTGAAGCAAAAGGAGGTTGAAGTGGAAGAGGAGCCGAGAAAAGGGAAGGAGCAGAAGGTTGAATGTTGTTGTCTAAGGATCTCATCAAGGGAACTTGTGTCTTGGTCTTGGAGTGGCAAATAGGTCAAGGGTCTTGGTCTTGGTATTTGTCAATTGGAATCTCTATAAGAAGAAGAATTTGCTCTGGTTTTCCTCTCAAGTAGGAGAGGTTTTGGCCCTAGATGATAGCCTATATTTCGTGTCTCTTGTCTCTTTATGGTTTATGCATTGGTAGTTGTTTGATGAAAAAGAACACTAATAATCTAAGTAAAGGAAGATCCTAATCTAAGAAAGTAAAAAACATTCACAAGTAGTTACTAATAGAAGAGAAATCTCTTGATCTCGATGCCCCAGATTTTTCAACATGATTTTCTACTAATTATTAATGTAATGACATTTCGTTAAACATATTGCATACATTTTAACATGAAACTCTTGTTTGACAGTAAGCACAAACAACAAACTAAACCTTATTATATTAAATATGATTTTGAATATACATGAGAACGTGTTAAGACACCAACAAGATGGCACAAATGGCCGAAGATATAAATCGCAGACAATGACCTCTCCAATGAATTCGTTGATGCCCTAATGAGAAACTTGGATGGATCCTCTGTGTACCTGTCAAGAATAAATCCACAAATTGATCCGGTGAGGAATTTGAGTGATTCCTCCTTCAAGAGTCTTTCACCACTAAAGAATCGTTATTTTGATCAACTAGGGAGGGTAATTGCTCCACCGACGAAGATCATGCTCAGGGTTATAAACGCTCAAGAAAGCTCCAAGAGCCAAAATAAACAATCCATTAGATATCCAAACATGCCTAAAGAATGATCTTGAGCTCCCTTTTATAATCTTTGGCCATCCCAATACCATGGGTAAGCATTTCATGTATACCAATACCATTGGTAAGTATCCATGGGTTGCAATACCATGGGAAAGTAATTACATAATAATGTGACTTTATAAAATTCCCCCTTTTCTCTTGGCCACATTTTAATCTAATTAAATCAATCATTTCCCTTGCAGTGATAACTCGGAAAAGGGACATGAGATAGAGTGCAGAAGGAGATTACTTAACTGTACGCACATGTAGGACCTCGTATTCATAATATATTTCTAAAAGCATATACAGTGATTGATGCAAAAATGAGTGGGGTGATTGATGAAGTGATGAGTGGAGTAAATTAGTCAGTGATTGATTACAATTTATCTCCCTATCCGAGAAGCTACAATTAGAAATATAGACTATGGTATGTTACCGCTTGTCATGTAGTAATTCTTTCTATTCCCTCCTTGCTAAGTGGAGATTATCGCTAGTTTCTCTTGTAAATGGGGAAATTGTTGTTAACAATCAAGTTCAAATGACCACTTTGCTTGAGTGTATAGATTGCTCTCTTGGCCAAATAAACAACTAGTTGTCTTCTTCGGTTGAGTAGATTTGGTGCACTAATCAACTAGAGTATGCTCAGTCAAAGGAGGTTGGAAACATGGATTGCGACATTTAGGTAAGTGATTGGAATGCCTTCTTCCAAGTGTGAGGAGTCATAAATCTTAAGCCAATTGATGTTGATAACTTTGTGAACAATGAATTGTGGTGGTAGATCCAACCGAAAGGCATTGGGCACCCACTTGCTATATGATGGTACATGGCCCATACCAAATTGGTTTTAGCTTCTTATGTTGTTTGTTCTTAAACTTTTGCTTGTCCAACTAAAGCCAAACATGAGCACCAACCTAAAACTGTGGAGTTACCTGGTGTTGATCATGGAGTGCATGGTACCTGGCTTGAGTTTGTGGGAGTATATCACGTACTCAAGCATGGATAATGGCCATTTTCTACACAAAGAAGAAACTTGATATTGTTTCGTGAAGGCTCATGGGAATCCCATGTTGGAAATGTTGGAAATACTGAGAGGGGGGTTGGATCAGTATTTCTTTTCAATTCTTGCTTTTACCAGTTAAATCAATTATATTTAGAACACAAAATAAGCAATAGGAATAAAGGATTTTATTAATATAATCTTTATAATGAATCAAGTACAATATATAGGGCTCCAACCCTTGATGAAGACACCGATCTTTAATCTCCCAGGCTTCAACCTGTTGCCAAGCACCAACTTGGTCTTTTGTGAGGCTCCAACCTCTAGGGCACCGACCCTATCTTCTCAAGGCAACAACCTTGTGTTTAGAGGCTCCAACCCTAGGGCTTCAACCCTTCTTTGGTACGGGCTCCGACTTGGCTTTTTTAGGACACCGGTTTTCTAGGGCTCCAACCCTATCCTTCAAGGCACCTACCTTGTTTGTTCGAAGCTCCAACCTTCAGGGCACCAACCCTTTGGGCTCCAACACACTGCTATATTTTGTCTAGATATTTTTGATAGTAATTCTCTGCTCCCAAAATCTTCTTCACTGAATTATGTCAATCTACAGCTTCACTGTAGTCTCCATGCTACATCATCAATGACAACCTGTCTTCATATGAAGGAGTCTTCACAACTTTTCATATTGTCCACACAAAGTCTGCAAAGTTACCTCATGATGATTTCAAATAGCCATCATGATCTCCAATAATGTCTCTGAGATCTGCTGATGCTTTTCAACAAGATATCTTTGATAAGCTGTGCTAAGCCTCAATGTCTGCACAAAAAACAATTCTCTGTTTTTCAACCCTCTGTTCTTAATGTTGCGGTAACTGTTTCAGGAGTGATTGCTTCTTATTGTCGCGATATCTTCCAAGAAACAAACTCACAAACACTTCAATGCTGGTGTTGTCTACTTCTCCCTTCAAACGATGATAGATGAAACCTTATTTCGCTTCACATAACTGTTCTTTAGGTTGCATTCTATGCTTTTTCCATAGATTAATTCATCATAGGTCCTAGCAGTGTTACTTGGGAGTGGGAGCGACATTTTCAAAAGCTCTCGGTTTGGGAGCGAATCCCGGAGCGATTTTTATATAATATATATATTTTTTATATTTTGATACATATATGTCAACAAAAACATGTAGAATGATGAATTAGATATAAAAAACATAGATTGATCATTGAACCATATAACATCAATCATCTAGAAGTTAAAATCTTCATCAACCACGTCCACAAGTTAGTAACATACATATTACAACATATTGAGTCTTGTGAATCATGATTCATCAATCTTAAAGTTTCAACTTCAAGCTTTCAAAATTGAAAATTCAATATATAACATTTATCATCACTGATCACCAAAGTTGTACTTGTAAGCTAAGTTTAACCATTACAAGAAATAATATCTAACATGAAATGAAATGTCATAAAATGAATTATGAAATGAAATGAAACAACTTTCATGAAGCATCTTATTCATAATTCAGAATCATTACCAATGAGTTATAATTGCCAACTTCAAACTTCAAACTTAAATTGTCACAACCATATATTGTTTACAAAAAATATCATTATGATATGAAAGAGTCAAGACTTAACAGTTATGAAAACTAATAGAAACTAGAAAAGACAAGTAAACTGTAAATCTATTATCTACTACTACACGTGGTCCTTGCCACGAGAAGTGTCTAATGTATGAGCAGGTCGTGGCGGTCTTCTAGGAGTCTCCCGCACAGACCGACGACCAGAACTAGAAGGCACATGCCCTCCACGTGAGGGTGTAGATGGAGGCAACGACAGCAAAGGAACAAGACTCAGAACTCGAGCAATGCTACTGGATGGTGGAGGTGGCATGGTTGTTGCTTCATCTTCCTCTCTTATAAGTTCCTCTTCCAGTTCTTCAAGATGTATAGTGCCATCCTCCAAATTATCATCCTCTGGGTGGTTGTCCCAAATTTTATATGTTGGGTCCTCATAAGCCCGATCACAGTAATGACTCAACAACCTCAAGTTGTAGTGCACATAAACCAAGATTTCTGCCCGGTTTTCATTGAGTTTGTTTCTTTTCACATTATGTATGAAGCTGTAGGTGCTCCAACACCTCTCTTCAAAAGAAGTATTTACAACCTGTGAGAGAACTTTTTTTGCCAATTTTGGCAAAAGTCCATGGCCGCCATATGATTCCCACCATTTGAGAGCATCAAATCTGTCTCTATCTTCCATTGCATGAAAGGTACCAAACAAACCAGTGCAACTGAAGTATCTACCTATTTCAAGATGCACACCAGCACATTCCTCCCTGTTAGGTATCAACTTTTTTAATGCTTCCAAATATCCTTTAGATACCTCTTCGTCTATATGGGGTTTGGTCCTAACCCCACCCCCTGGTGCAGGGTGGCCCAACCAAGATGTAGAGTAGTATTTTGGCGTAAGGATATACGCTAAGCAATGTAGTGGAACATTAAGTTTATCCCACCGTACACACACACAATCGTGAATCAGTTTGTACAAGTTGGGATCATTGTTAGGAACAATATCTTTTATTTGCCCCAACATGGTATCCATCTGCTCATACACCTCGCTAATCACTGGTTTATCTGTATCTGCAAACCGAATCATGTGATAAATGGGCTTGGTGAAATCCAATACTTGCCTCACACGTGCCCAAAACATACCATCAAGAGCTGGCCTCCTCCACCAGTTCAAAACCTTGCCTGTCAGCTGCATTTGTAGCCCTTTCCTTTAATACCTGCCAGTGTGGACTTCATACCATGCTAGCCAATGACTCTTTTACCTTCAAAAGACGCC
The DNA here is from genome assembly GCA_000404065.3 of Pinus taeda. Classification (NCBI taxonomy): domain Eukaryota; kingdom Viridiplantae; phylum Streptophyta; class Pinopsida; order Pinales; family Pinaceae; genus Pinus; species Pinus taeda. Next base: position 242,932 of record APFE031137155.1, on the reverse strand, counting down.
TGAAGGTGAGGTAATAGCTACCAAATCTAGTCCTCGCAATCTTCAACAACTCCAATGTTGAGTGACTGCGGAAAAGGCTATGATTATTGCTATGATTTGTAATAAATTTGATCATTTGTTTGCCTTTCTTGTACAAATCACCAATCCATTTGTAATGTTCGTTTTTGTTCTTAACAATATCATGCATCAAAAGATTCATTGTGTGAACCAAACACCCAGACCAAAATATGTTGGGGTATTTATCCTCAATAATTGCTCCCGCTGCCTTACAATTAGGAGCATTATTAGTGATGACTTGGATGACGTTGTATGGCCCAATACGCTTAATTGTTTCAAGTAATGGTTCAGCAATGTTGATGCCGATCTTAAACTTGTCTGAGTAATCATATGCTGAAAGAAAGATGGCACCACTAACAGACACAGCAAGAACATTTATCAATGGCTTGCCTTTTACATTTATCCATCCATCAGATACAATGGACACCCCATGGTCAGTCTAAGAACTTGTCATTCTATTCAAAGAATGTGATATTTTTCCTTTTTATGATCAAGTCCAATGGTTCTTGCCTTGTCATACCCAGGGCTCTTGTATCCTTCAGGGGCATCATTTATGGCAGAAACCATTTCGTGCCAATAAGGTGAGCGAAGAACATTGAATGTATCCCACATGCATAGAGAAACCTGTAAACTTTTGAATCCACATCATTCCTACACCCTTCATCAAGGAAATCTGATATGCTTCTACGCCTTAAACCTGGTGACCCTGTGCCTCCGTATCCACTGCCTTGGGAGGATGCTGAAGGAGTTCTTTGTGCATGTGATTGTGAGCTTGGTTCAAAGAAACCCTTTGATTTTTTAGATTTGTATTGGGCTTCCTCCTCTTCCTTTATGTATTTGACTCTATCTGTTGCTGACACACCAGAACAAGTTTTGATTCCTATTTGTTTATCTCCATCCCATGGCCTTTTCCCACAGAGATGCTTTCTGGCATAGGTGTATGAACATGTGTAATTATTGTTGCAATGGGGGTAATGAAATTTAGTGGTTCCACCCCCTTTCCCTACTTCAATCCTATTAACATATTTCCACAATGGAGTTTGGTCTTGTTTAGTTTTTTGAGCTGACTCATGTTCACTCTCCTCCAGCTCCTCATTGGGGTTTCCATCAAATCCACTATGACCCCCTTCTTCATCCCCTTCTTCATTTTCAACCCTCCTTTTTCTACTCTCCAACACCATACTAACCAAAAAAGGAACCAAGAAGAAGAAAATGCCAAGAAATATAACCATGATGTTTGAATATGCAAAAAAATGGAATGGGAATGGAAATGGGAGAAAAAAAATTATTTATTTATTTAATAATGATTCATGAACATTAAAAAAAAATTGATAGAAAACTCTTTGGCCTCCAATCTCCCCTCCTTGCTTTCTCGTGCTCCTTGCTCCTTGCCACTTGCTCTCTCCTTGCACCTTGCTCCTTGCTCTCACTCTCAGTTTCTCTCTCTTGCACCTTGCTCCTTGCTCTCACTCTCAGTTTCTCTCTCTTGCCCCTCACTATCACTTGCTCTCTCTTTTGCCCCTCACTCTCTCTTGCTCCTCACCCTCTCTTACTCTTCTCTTGCTCTCACTCTCACTCTCTTCTAAAATAATGAAATTGATTGGAGGGAGGGTTTATTTATATTCCTTCCCTCCCTCCCTTTCCTTCCTTTTTTTCTTTTTTTTCTTCTTTCACAGGCCGGGAGCGTTTTTTATAGCCCGAGAGCGATCGCTCCCTGACCACTCCCGTGCTAAAAAAACGCTCCCAGAGCAACGGGAGAGATCGCTCCCTACTTCGCTCTGGCAATAGGCAAGGAGCGGAAATTTTTTTCCGAGAGCGCGCTCCTGAGTCGCTCCTGCCTGGAGCGCGAATTTGGAGCAGGACCGAAGGGGGGGCGCTCCCCCACAACACTGATATTAATTATTTTAATAAAATCACTTTTGGGCGAAATTTCCCAAAACGCTTTTTGGGTTCTTTGGAATACTTGTGCCCAAGCCTCCCTGCAAAATTTGAGGCTTAGAGCTCATCTGATGCTACCCCAAATCAACATCAACAAGCCAATAAACCGCCAGTAAATAGATGAATCTACCAAGCTAGATTCATAGCCTCTTAATTTCTTTAAGTTAGTTACCATGGGAATTGCCATGGATTTACAGTCCATCATACCAAATCTCTGAAGGATCTCAATGACATACTTTCCTTGACCAAGGAAAACTTCCCTAGGCTTCTGCCATACTTCTAGTCCAAAATAGTAATGCATCAAAACCAATATCCTTCATGTCAAACTCAGAAGCTAATTGCTTCTTACACTAAACGATGAGAGGCTCGACACCTGTCAGAAACAAATCACCAACATATAGCAATAAAATCACAAGTGCATTCTTCACAACCTTGAAATAGAGGTTTGGATCAACATCACTCTTGGTAAATACAAGTCTTGTCAAGTAGCTATCAATTCGAGCATACCAAGCTCTTGGAGCTTGCTTGAGTCCATGCAAGGCCTTCTTCAACCTACAAACGAGAGATTCCTTCCCATGCACCTCAAATCCTTGAGGTTGCTCTATGCATCCCTCCACCTCAATTACACCATTGAGGGGAGCAATCTTTACATCCTACTGATGTAAACTCCATCCCAACAAAGGAGAAAGAGAAACAATGGATCTAATGGAGGTGTACCTGACAACTGGAGAAAACGTCTCATCATAATCTTCTCCCTCTATCTAGGAGAACCCTCTAGCCACAAATCGTGCCTTGTATTGTTAATACTTCCATCTATATCATGCTTGATCATGTATATCCAGTTGGAAGTCACCACTGACTTCCCTTCAAGTCTTGGCACAATCTCCCAGACATCATTTTTCATGATGGATTGGTATTCTTCATTCATAGCCTCCTTCCACACTCGTTGGCTAGTTGCTTCTTCACAAGTGGAAGGTTTTGCATCAATAAGTTTAGTCATAAGAGTTGCATAACTAGAAAACCTTTTAGGTTTCTTACTCTCTTTGGATATGCCATCTGGAGTTGCATGTTTTTCTGCTTCTTTCAAGGTAGATCTAAGCCATGCTTGTCTCTTTCTGACTTCAGGCACAACAACTAGTTCTACTGGTTCACAAGGCCCATATGACTCTATAGAACTAGAACATTCTTTTATAGAAGCCTCATGTTTTACTTCATCATAGGAGTCCATGGAAACTTCCTTAGACTTCCAATATGCAACCTTATCATCAAAGATGATATCTCGGCCAACCTCAATCCGTCGCTACTATGGAATGTAGATTCTATATGCCTTTGATGATTCACTGTAACAGACAAATATACCTTTCTTTCCTTAAGGTTCTAGCTTCTTCCTTTTATCTTTAGTGTTGACACCTAATCATTAGGATTGGGTGAATATTTGTAAATAATGTAAATAGTAAATAATGGACAATAGGAATATGAAGAGACACTGGGAGGTGAAGCCCAAGAGTCTCTCCCTCCTTGTATATATCCATAAGCAATCTTAATGAAGAAATATAATTCATCTTTAGAAGTTACCTCTTGGCCTGACATGGTATCAGAGCCAGCTCCATTTTTAGCCTTCCTGCTCTTTGTAACTCCCTTTTGCCATTTTTGCAGTATGTCATATTCTTTGTCCTGTGTTAGTATTATTCCACTTCGCCACTACGTTTAATGCATAATTTGATACCACAGTCAGTCATTGCACTATCATACAACAACACTCCCATAACTTGTGTTTTTTTTGTGGTGATATAAACCTCACGCTCATTTTTTGACTATTCACGACCTCAGGACCGCTCACATCTCCCACGGCCTCCTGTGCACTGGTTTCCTCTATACAGGCTTACAAATTCAGCTATATATTAACACAGGGATGCCCTATATCAGTCGAACACTACCTCCACTGTGTTATTACCACAGTGGTTGCGCTCACACCCCTCCCAAGCGTTAATACACCACGCTGCCTCCATTGTACCACAGTCGTTGCACCCTCCCAGTTTTTTGAACGTTGTATACACATCAACCTCAACTCCCCACTCGACTTCCTTGGTATACCCTCGAGCCTCGATCTCTCAGCGCTCTCTCAACAGTCATCAGCCTCTCAGCTCTCCCAGTTGCTCTATCACATCGCTCGGTCCCTTACTGCTCTATACCACTCTCCCATACTCGGTTCCCTACCACTCTCGGCTGCTCTCCCATAAAAACCCAAATCGCACCCACTGTAGTTGCGTTGCTACCATATTACGCACACTGTCCTGTGAGGCTGGAACAGTATATGTTATTTGAGTTTTTATTTGGAATGAAGCAGTTGTGTTGCTCCCATATTATGCACATTGTCCTGTGAGGCTGGAACAGTGTATGACTTTTGATGAATGCTCTGGGTACTGTAGAAATGTCAAGCGTAAATATTGGTGTAGGAACAGTATATGTTATTTGAGTTTTTTTTGGAAGGGATGTATCTGGGTAATGTAGAAGAGATTGTGCCATTTCGGCTGTTAAGAGAGGCATTTTAAAGTTTTTGATACAATTTTAATTTTTTGGATTCCATATCACACTATCTACGCACTGTCCCCCAAGTAATAGCTCTGTCTCTTATATCAAAGTGCAATTTTTTATACCATAAGTACATTTTTACCACCGAAACGGCATTTTTTGCTACCGGAAGTACAATTTTTCTAGTATACATTTTTAAATGCATTCATTGATCTCTATAGTTGGAGTAGTTCTCTCTGGGAAAGAGAACTATCCAGAATGGTTGCGAAAGATAAAACACTCTCATTTTCAATGAGTTGTGGAAAGAAGTTTGTGTAGGAGAAGGAGATAATGAACCTGCAAAGCCCACCTCAGATAAGGAGATCGCCGTTTGAGAAAACAAGAACAGCAACGCCTATGCCTTGATTGCAACATCTGTAAATGAAGAGGTGAGTCGCCATATTTCACCATTTTCAAATGATTTTGAAGCCTTACAGAAGTTGAAAGAACTCTATGACTCTCACTCTGAACTTGAAGTTGTCCAATTGATGATTAAATTGTTCAGCCTTGAATTGAAAAATGATGATCCTCTTGCTTTAGCATTAGAAGTAAGATCTATTATGCATGATATCAAATCCAGTGATGTTCAACTAAACATTCCTCTTATAGCTTTTTTCAAGGCACTTTATCCCACTTGTTCAAATTATCTTGAGTCATTGTAAGCAAATGGAAACCTCAAAGAAATTACCTTTGACTCCCTTGTGAAGAAATTTGTTGAGAGAGAGAAAGCTTTTGGGAAAAAAACAGCTCCTCGGTCTTCTGAAGAAGTTGTGTCTTGCACATACATGCTCAAGATTCTTCTAGAGGAAGAGGTGGTCGAAAAGGAAGAGGAAGAAGAAATTTCAGAGACAGGGGGGTAGACACTCTCAAGGATAAAAGTTTGATATTCATTGCATATGTTGCAATAGAGATGGACATGATGCATCTACATGTAAGTTGCCTTGGGACAGAATTGAGTAGGAAAGAAATCAAGCCAAAGGTAAAACCAATGACAAAGAGAAAGGTAAAGCACCTGAATCTGCTCACTATGTTGTGGCACATTGTAATATTGGAGTAACTGAAGACTTGTTTAATGCTTCACTTGTTTCTTGGAAAAATGATTGGTTGCTTGAGTCAGAAAGAACTTGCCACGACTTTTAAAAGAGATTTTTTTGAAGAATTCACTAACTATGTTGATGGAGTGGTATACTTTGCAAACAAATCAAAACTCAAGCCATCAGGGCTTGGCACAATCAGGCTCAAATTGCCTGGTCTTCCAGACTTTCTTCTGCATGATGTTTTATATCTCCCACAACTGAGGAGAAACTTGTTGTCCTTGGTCCACATCCACCAGCAAGGACACTCCATTCATATATTTGATGGCTAGGTTGAGGTCAGAAAAGCATCAGATCACTCACTTGTCATGGTGGGGATAGAAGAATAAAGACTTCTGAAGCTGCAAGGTACCTCTGTTCGTGCACAAAATTTCTCATACAGTGCTCATTATGATGAAGGTACATTTCCACCAAGTCTTTTATGGCATGCTAGATTTGGACACTTGAACTATGACAACCTTCGCTTGTTGAAGAAAAATGGTATTACTGGTTGGCCTACAATTCCTAGGAAACTTAAGCAATGTGATGCTTGTATTCTAGAAAAGCATAGCAAACAGTGTTTGCATGATTCACATTCCAGAGCACATAGAAAACTTGAACTCATTCATTTAGATTTATGTGGTCCAATGCTTGTTCCTTCTACAAATGGAAATAAATATATGATGACATTTATTGATGACTACACCAAAATGTTTTGGGTTTATTTATTGAAGAACAAATCTGATGCTTTTCAAACATTCAAGAACTTTCATACATGGATTGAAAATGATGCACAATCTCATATTGACTCAATTCACACTGATAATGGAAAACAAGACACTTCGAATGAGTTTGAAAACTATCTTCGCCAGCATGGGATCAACATCAA